>MQRK01192462.1:24275-38869 GCA_001938485.1 Girardia tigrina | reverse complement strand
TATATATATATATATATATATATAAAGAAAATGAAGAACAAACGACATTTAAAACGTTTTTTATTCGTCAAAACATGTTTCGCCATTATGGCATCATCAGTTGTGTAGTAAATTTCAAATTACATGGCACATTGACTATTATGCAATAAATCTTTTTTTAATTAATATTAAAAGATTTTAATTTTATTGGATAATTCCCTTTGAACATTTAAGCATGGCTTTAAATGCTTTATTAATAATGCCTCATTGACTATCCTCTCATGATATGTGTCAACATTTTTCTTCAAAACTGTAAATTCAGTTTCATAGTTAACTTTATCTCTATTTATGAATTTTTTAATGTGATCTAGAATCGAATTATTCCTACTCAATTGGGTGTGTTCAGCTATTCTAGTGCGGAGATTACGATTTTTTCTCCAATGTGGGCCTCCCATCTCTGTAATGGTATTGAGCCTAAGGCTCTTTAGAGGGTCCACCCAAACTAAAGTCCTTAAGGGCCCCCCGACAGGCCTCCTACGGGGTCAGTGGCCTTCTGCCTCTGAGCAGTCGGCTCTTCCTCGTTCTCTTCTTCCAAGTTTTCTCTATGGGCGTTGGATGTTGGTGTTTCTTGATGATTCTTCTGAATATGAATCCTTAGGAAACCAGTGGCCTCGTATTCCCTCGGACAGTGTTGGCATTGATATTTTCCTTTCTTCTGACGTGGCTGGGCTTTCTTCTCTCTCTTCTTCCGCGGGATTGGCTCTGCTCCTTCGTTATCTCTTCTGATATGCCTGTTTAATCTGACTAAAGAACAAGGGACTATAAGAAACACGAACTATAACCGTAAACAATTGAAAATTACAATGATCTGCTTCTCCTATACAGGGTACTTTCGATCAGAACTTTCAATAGAGGAATATTAGTCGAATAAAAAAAATAAAAATAAACTTTACGATTCTTCTTGTAGTTTTAGATTAGAAATTTTTGGGCAAACTAAACTAAATTTGCTGCTGTTTATATAGTGGTTTTCATCAGCCTTGAAAATTGATAGAATAAAACAAAGACTAAAATATTTTTAATTTTCAATTCCAAATTTTGATAAACTAAATATTATTTTGTTTGAAATTAATAATTTTGCCAAAAGAATTATTTTAAATTTTTCCTACATAAAATTTTGTCAAAAGTGTTTATATGTATTTTTCGAAACCCTAACAAGTAGAATTCTTTAACAATTGGGATAAACGTTAGTTATTATTATAGATTTAAATGATGAATTTAATGAGTATGATAAATTTGTTTGATAGATAATTTAAACTGAGAAGGTTGTGAGAAGTCATCAACTCGCAGTCAAAGGTGAGATAAAATCCAAATGATTCTCGATGAATCAATCATGATGAGTGGTGTTGCGATGATGTCGGTTATTCATGGGAGCAGAACTAAGTCAATTTTCAACCTTGAATTATTATTTTTTTAAATCAACTGAAATTTTTAAAATATAATTTTAAAAATCAAATTTAATAATGTGAAAAATTATTTATTATTAAATTCAAAATTACACACGCAATGTCTATTTGAGAGACATGACAGAAAGTTTTCACTAAGTTAAAATCGTCTTTAACTTGAAACAAAATTTGTACAACATGACTTTGAACTTATAGATGTTAACATAATTCAAAAACTTTACACTGGGTTGAGATAATTAGAAAACTCTTTTTTTTTTCTTTTTTTTCTTACCTGTTTTATAATGTTCTTTATAAAAATAAAGCTTATTTTAGAAAAATGAAATCCCAAAAAGAGTTACTTTCTGCTTTTATAAAGAAAAATCAAAATGGATTTAAAAATGCAGACATTTTGCACATGTTTGACTTTGAAAAATATACCTTTACAAAGACGAAAAGCAGCGGTTCTCAACCTTTATAGTACCACGACCCTTTTAATACAATTCCCAATGTTGTGACGTACCCCAACTGTAAAATTATTTTTGTCAATAAGCCTTAGTAACCAAAATATTGCTGCTCAATACTGTTATCAATCGTACTGTAAATATCTGATATACGAGAAAAAATTTACAATAACATTATACAGTTGACACATTAGAATATACACAAAACACATTTCATCAATGATCTTGGGTGATCCCTGGCAAATTGTCATTCGACCCTCGACGGGGTTACGATACAGGTTGAGAATTGCTGATATAATGCAAATCAAAGAATGAAGAAGCTATGAAGATCAACTTAGAAGAGAAAGGCTAAAAACTGCAAAAGCACGAATAAACATTCAGCGTTTTAAATGTTAACTCAATCAAAACAACTTTAGTAAAAGAAACTTCCGGAAAACGCTAGAAAAGGCTCTAAATTTCGGTATTTGTTTTTAAAAATTTAAAGTTTTTGAAGATATGATTTTTATTAGAAAAATGATTTTCCATAATTTCTGGACACCGTATACACTGTTCTTGCAAATATATCAGCCATAAAAGGGGACTAATTTTTACTTTTTCTCTCAACAAGCTCTTATTTGTTTACCAATTAAACCATAAAATTCAAAAAAGTAAAAATAGAAATTACGAAAGATTTAGTAATAACATTTCAAACGTTTATTATAATAATCTAAAATGATTTATACAATCAATAAATTATTTTCTTTAAAGTATTTTTTAAAATCTCAATTCCTACAAATTACAGATGCCGAGTTTGTCAACGGAAAAACTGAATTCGAAATTGAAGAATCCGTCATCGATTACGACGGCCGTGAAAACGAAAATCAACGCACTGGAAAACATTTTGGATTACATCAAATCCAATGGAACCTGTGAACCGAAAACGTTAATCAAATCCAAACAAAAAGCCGTGAAATTGTTCGGTAAAATGTTGAAAATTATTAAAAATATCGAAAATGGAAAATACGACAATATTAATGCAATTTGCGATAAGAAATTACCGAAACTTTTACGCGATTTAAAAACCAAAAGTCTTTTTTATCATTTGGAAGCGGTTTTTGTGGAAAATCTTCAAAATTCAATGTTTAAAGAAATCAATTCGTTTTCGAAACATTCGACTAGAACGAACTTGAACCAATCTTCCGATAATTTATCATCGGATTTGATCAACAGAAACGTTTCCCTTAATAAATCCGTTTCGGAAAGTAAACAGGAAAACATTTTCAATAACAAACCGGATCTTTTATTTGAAATAGATAAATACGTGAAGCATTTTTTGATTAACATTAGTATTATAAAGATTCAAAAGCATTTGGTTGACGAAATAATAGACGGGTTCGTACAGAACTCGGAACAGAATTACAATGAAAAGTTCGAGACGTTGAATGTTCAAATTAAAGAAACGAAACAAATCAGCACGATAAACGGAAATGGAATAACCGAGATGAAGGAGTACCTCGAATTAGTAGACATAGAATTGTTCAATAGGAATTCCAGTAGTAATAATAATTCCAGTGAAATAATCAGAAAAGTGACTCCGGGTAAATTTAAAACGTTTACAACGTTCCTTTATTACAACAACAATCACTGCATCAAGAAAGACTTCAAATTGTCGAAATTTTCCAGTTTATTGAGCATCAATGACAACAACACCAAGAAACGAAATATTTATTTGAAAATTAAAGATTTGAAAGAAAAATGCGGAAGTAAAATCAATTTAATAGCGAAATCGACAAATCATTTCCTGTTCAACAAAGAAATAATGGAAAATAACAAAACCATAGATGAAGTTAGTAGCCGGGCCATGAAGTTCGAGTTTTCATCGAATGACATGGTTTGTGATGTTTTGAATGAAGACCGACGATTGGAGGAAGAGAGGCTGGACTTGATGAATGATAGAACTCATTCCATCAGCGGGATTCACGTGTTGAAGGATAATCAAGCAGTCGACCAAACGATAAGTAGTAATTGTAGTATTTCTCAAAGTCCTATGAAAGATTCTGTGTTTGATAGTTCGATAGAAATAACCAAGAATAATAATCAAGCTGTAAGAACTGTTATTAAATACGAATTACCTTGTGACATAAAATGTACAAGAATCATCAATGCAGCCATCCAGTCCGCTAAATTAACTTGTAGCCGAGCTAATGTTTTTTTAAAGTTCGTTTTATCTACCGAAGAAAAAGTTATTTCTGTAAAGAATCTGGAGAGTATAAAAAGCTATGAAACGAAATTATGTTTAGAAGGTGATCGATATAGTCATTATACTGTAGGCATAAATTTGTCCACCTTTTTGAATCTAAATCAGGGCATTCAGCATGTAAGTTTAATATGGTTTTGGAAGTTTCATAATGCATTTGAGTTATCAATTACTTATAACCCATTTGCATTAAAACAAATTGCTAATAATTAAAAAATTACATAAATATGTAATTATACATAAAACCTTTTAAATTACATTATTTTATAATTAAATAAATGAAACAGTATCTTTAAATGGTCTAAAATGTGAACAAGATTCCTTAAAGTTATAGCTAAACGAATCATAATAATAATAGCAAAGTCTCTGTCTATCTGTCTGTAAGGAACGCTCAAAGATCTACTTAAAATAATAAGTAAATAATCATCATGTAATATGTATTATATATTTTTAAACTATGATTTTGAATAGAAACTATTAAGGTGAACCAAAAGTCTTCGTATTTTTTATTAAAAATTTAAACATAATTTTACAACAAATAAAAAACATTTAAGTTTCAAAGTAAAGGCCATTTGAATTTATAGTTTGAACCCATCTACGGGCAAGTTGTGCGATCCCGCTGCGGTACCAATCCTTGTTCTTAGAAGCGAAGAACTGGTGACACCCGTTTTCGACCTCGGCCAGATTATTGATTGCTGCGACCACGAAGAAAGTGTGCCATAGAGCGGAAAAGGTGATAGTCGGATGGCACAAGATCCGGACTATACTCTGGGTGTGGAAGAAGTTCAAAGGCGTCGAGATTTTGATTTTTTCCTTTGTTTGTTTGGCGGTGTGCGGGTTTGCATCGTCCTGTTGTAGAAGAACTCGCTTTCGATTGATCAAAGCGGGGTATTTCTCGAAAAGTGCCGCATACATTCGATCAAGTTGGGCGCAGTAAAGTTCAGCGTCGATGGTACGACCATTTGGAACCAGCTCGAAGTGAATCACGCCTTCGAAATTCCATCAAACACACAAAAGTGTCTTCCTTGAGAAACGATCTCGTTTCGCTACCGGTTTTGCAATTTGTCCGGGGTCCAACCATTGATTTTGGTCTGGATTACTGAAGTAAACCCACTTTTCATCGCAAGTTACAATTCGACGGATAAAACGGTCATCGCGCGGATTTTCAAGCAATTTTTGACAAGTTTCAAAACGCTTTTCAGCTTGAATTTGTGTCAATTCATGAGGCACTTCTCGACATCGTCTATTGACCTTGCCTAGAGCGTGAAGGTGTCGTACAATGAATGTTTGAGGAATATCGAGTTCGGTCGACAATCTGCGAGTACTTATTGACGGATTTGTCTCGACGGCTTCATGAATTGCTCCGGAATCTACGGTGATAGGTCGGCCTGAACGTGCATTGTCTCCGAGAAAAATGTCGCCTTCGTTGAACCTTATGAACCAATTTTGTGCAGTACGATTTGAGACCACATTATCGCCTTCAACTTCACATATGTCTTTGTTACTGCAGTTGCATTTAAGCCCTGTATCCAGTATTGGCGTAAGAGAACACGAATTTCAAAATTTTCAATGATTTTTCTAAGACCATAAAAAATATATTAACGACTAATTAGAAGTTTTAATATATATATATATATATATATCTTTATTTGGTAATAAGAAACAATTGAACAAAAAGACGTAAAAAATACGAAAAGACTTTTGGTTCACCCTAATAAATAAGATTATCTGAAATTTCTTAAACCATAATGTAATTGTTTAAATGAATCAAAAGCGGAAATCGATATCGAGCATTAAATTAAATAACTATTTGAAATTATCGATTGATAATGTCTGGCAATTTGAGAATGAAGAAATTCTCTGAAAATTATTGGAAACTGGCTGAATATTTTTTTTGCAAAATATTTTGAATAAAAATGATTTTATAGACGACATGATTTCCTATTAGATTTTTAACAAAAATTACAAAAAGTAATTATTTTTTTAGGGAAAATTTTTTTCTATAATTTTTTTTATTATGCAGAAATGTCTGTGGGTATTTTCTGGATGGTTTTATTAAATATCTAGATAAATAATTTATTCTTCTTTCTCTTTTTGAAACAACTATTATACTATCGAGTTTTGATTAAGAAACGTCACACTGTCTTACTTTTCGTCTTACTATTTACTCAATTTTTATTTTCAAAGTGGGATTTTCATTGCCGGTATCCTGATAATTTTGAACGTTATTTTTATTTTTGATACAAAACATTATTTTATAAGTCAAAAATACAAACTTAAAATGTTTTTATGTGCACATAGTGCATACGGGTCCACCTAGTTGATTTATGTTTGATTGAAGGAATACTCTGCCTATGTCGAATGGCAAAACTGAATTCGTTGAATATAGCCACAATAGGATTTAAGAATGGTGAATATGGATGAAGATGTACAATTTTACATTGCTTTTTTTAAATATGATGGTTATAAGTAACGTCCAAAGTATACAGTCGTTTGAAATTAAGAGTAAATGTCTAGCCTTCGATAATATTAGGTCCTTAAGTATGAAATTTGTAGAACTAATGTCTAAGTTTATTGATAATTTACCAATAAAATATTTGTCATTCATCAAAGTATTAGGTTGGGGCATAAGTTCGTCCAGTTTTAACAATTATGAAAAATGCTCACTGATGAAGAATAAAAACCATACAAAAAATTCCAGATTAAAAAATAAATTTATTAAATCATTAGAAAAAATATCTGTCTAAATTGTTGAGATATTCCCTGCAACAATCGATCATTTCCTTCCATTGTTCTGACAATATGTCAATCCAACGTTTGAAGATGCTTGGAGATTTTTGCTCAAAAGATTCTTCATCCACGCTGCTATTGCTTCTTCGTTTTCAAAGGTGAAATAGAAAGATGGTTCGACGTGGAACAAGAGAGATAAAAATCAGTTTCGGCTAAGTCGGTTGAATACGGGGAATAGATAAGAACTTCCTTAAACTATCTTTCACATCGGTTACTTTCAAACCACCATATCTTCACTCACAGAGATTCTTTGTGACAAAGACTTTTACGGATTGTTTATTTAATACTCAATGCTTATTTAATATTAAATTTAATTATGTTCATTAAAAATTTGGTGAAATTAAATTTTTCTGTTGTTTTTTCACAGGCTGACGTGACGGGTACAAACATACTAGTAAATAATATTAAATTAAAATGGGATTAAAAATTATTTTAAATATTTAGTTTTAAAAAATATAATAATTTTTGGGCTTTTAAAAATTAATCAGGAGTTAAAAGTTAAAGATTTAAGAAAATAAAGATTGGCGAATGGATTTTTAAATTTGAAAAGAAATTATAAAATAAACTTGAATTATTTTGTAATAAAAATTATTAATTTGTGGTTTTTATGACTAATAATATTGACGTAACTAACAATTGTAGCAAAGCAAAATTACAAGGAACTGCATCTATATAATATTCTTTCTTTTAAATGTATTTCTAGTGAACCATTTTGGAATCTTAACTTAATAAGTTTTAACAAAAGGAAATTTGACCAAGTAATTTTAATTAAAACTAATATTGAAGAAACAACTTCATTTTTTTCGAAAAACTTGTTAAATTACAAGAATTTATCGTACATTAATATGTTTGCTGCTAAGGATTTTCTATAAGCAATTGTTTTTGGGTGAGCGTTTAACTGCTTATTTTAATAAGGCCCTAACTGAAACTGTTTTGGAAATACAAAATTTTGAAATTTTATTTGATTTTTTAAAATATTTTCTAACCATAAAAAGGCTGCTTTATCGTTAATCGAGCGCTAACCTCACTGTGGCGTTCGAACAATTACATAATTAAAAAATAATAACTTAAAAAACGAATTTGTTTAAATAATACAATTTATGTGTAAAAAATTTGAATGAATAAATGGTGATTTCAACTGATTTTCAAACTGATTACAATTAACTTTGACTGCATTAATTTATTTCTTTGCAAAAATAAATTTATTTTATAATTCATGGGTGGTTTCAACATTATTTTTTGTACGAATTCAAATGTTCAATGGTCACACTAAACAAAATTTCAATAACAATGAAAATTAAAAAAAAAGCAAATAAGTTTTAGAACCAGTTATGATTTTTTTCCAACTGAGTCAACTATACCTGAAATCGAAGTCCGATGTCACATATCGACATACATTTAAAATACTGAGTGAAAAAAAGTTTATCATAATTGTAGTGCTATTACAATTTTCAGAAAAATCAATTTAATAATACAAGGAGGATGAGCCGTGCGACTACTTGGAACCGACGGAAGACCACATAATTAAGTGGTTTGGTACGCTGTTCACTAGAGCGTCGGCCCAAACCTCCATAATATAATTTATTAACTTTCGTAAAATTTCAAATTATTACACGCAGCTTTTAATATATGTACAACTACGCGATACCTGACTTGTGCCACAACATAGAACCTACTCGATTGAAGTAGCAAGATTAAGTGCACGTAACGCGTATTTTGCATTCAACTAACGAAAAAGTATCATATAGTTAATATAATATAAGTCTTCCTTAACATATTAATTATTTTATTTTTATTTCACAGGAGTGTAAAATAAAGCGTTTCAGAATCATTAAGCAAATCGTTCTGGTACCGAAAATAGTTTTAAACTATCTCAATGACATTAATTCTAAAAAAGATCACCGAATTCTTCGCATCGAACAATTTTGCAATTGTCAAATATCTCTAAAAAACAAATTCGACTTTAATGAAAACTTAAATTGCAATTATAAATCGAATATTTTGATCAGTATTATTTACGACATAGAAAAAGGTAATGAAATCGGCTGCCTGAACATGATAAAGCGGATGTTGAATATATTTCAGTATCAAGTCCGAATCATTCGAGAATACAAACTTACTGTTGAAGGTCTTTTCGAAGAAGCCTTTTATAAATGAAAAAATTATTTGCAAGACATGTTGCAAAAGGTCGCTTGATGATTATTTTACACTAATCATTTTTCTACATAATAAAATGTCAGTTTGTGTAGTTTACTTATTATTATTTTCTTTTTACAATTTACAAAAAAATAAAGAGGACTCAGAAAATATTCTTGAATTTTTTTTGGTATTACTTAAGTAAAGTTTCTGTGATTCACAAAGGACGAATAATTTTAAAACTGCGCATGAAAAATAAAATTAGTAATTGTGTTCCAGTTACCCCAGCAAAAATGAAATAGATTGGATTGATTTGATACCGTAAAGTGTAATAATTTAGACGCAGAATGAATGATACATACTTAGAAGTATATGAGAAAATTTTTATTGAGAAATTTTAATGAGAATATAAGTATAAATTAAAAATCAATGAATGAAGAGATTTTTATACAAAAAACATCAGAAAAAGCAAATAGTAAATCAAAATTTTTTTTAAAACCATGCTTTATGCAAACAAAACTCATTGCGATCCACTGAAACTATCATTATATTTTGTATAACAGAAAATTACTTTCACAAATTTTGTACTTTATCAGTAAAGCACGGAATTTAATGACCATAAAAATCAAAAAATTAACATAAAATGATTTGAAAATTAAAAAATACGGTAAAATGCACAAAAATAACGTCAAAAGTTAAAATGTGTGACTTTTTGAAAGCTTTTTATTCATTCATTATTTCTGATTATTAAAATACACTGTAAATCCAGTGTAACTCGCAATTTTGTCTAAGTCGCCATTTTTTTATTTCAAACAATTTTATATAAGTTAGCCAGTTATAAACAAACTTTATTAATATTAAGAGAACTCACACATTTGACAGAATATAATTAATTAATGGAATATTTGTTTTAATATTCGGTGTTGTTGTTGACAGCATGGAAAAGTGTATTTACATAAACATTTTAAAAGCGTGATTTTGTTTTTTGTTTCCGTCTCAATTTGTTCAAACTTACAAGCTACTCGACCAAAATGAAGACATTGATTAAAACTGTTAAACAGGACAATGGAGAAGAGGATATTAGGAAGTCGCTCGATCGCACAAAAGTCATAGCTGAAGTAGCTAATGAATATTTAGCTAAAACAATGCCAATGCTGCTGGAAGGTGAGGCATATGATGTCTGGGTTAATTTAGATAAATCGCGGAAATGAGATATCGATAAAATCGAATCGGCATTGAAAGAAATGTTTGAAAAAAATGATGTGGAAGGTTTTGATGAATTGAAGCAAAAAAATGGAACGATGAGGAAAGTGCTCAGAGTTTATGGAGTGATATAAAGCTATTATGTTCAAAGTGACGCATTACCGACGAAAATACAATAAGGTTATTTTTTATCAGCTCTTTTCCGTCGAATGTGAAGGAAAAAATACAAACTTTGATCGAATATTCAAAGATAAGTTTAGATTGTATTGCCAGTAAAACCGATGTATTTTTAAATAAAAATTGAGAAAAAATAGTTTTGGCCGTCAGGAATAGCAAGGACAATAAATTGATTCTAGATAATGTCGACAGCCACCAGGACGTGATGGGAAACGTTCGTGGCGCAACGCTCCCTAAGAAATGTCACAAAAGTCATATTACGGTTTTGAGAAGGCGGATGAGAGGCACCTATTTAAAACGTCTTTTGCTAAATGCTATATGTTATCGTTTTAGAATTAGCAGTAACGATAAATAACGAATAAATAAAATTTTGTTATCGTTTTAGAATTAGCGGTAACGACAAATAACGAATAAATTTTTTATTGATTTAATTATTATTTCTGAATTAACGTTTTATATATCTCATTTAAACAATATATCTTTTTTTTCATATAAAAAAAACAAATGTGTAAAAATTTACATGTTTTCTAAATAAAAACAACAATCATAAAAATAAACAATTTTTATAATTAACAAATTCATTTAACATGCATAAAATTAAAAATACATAAATATCTTTTAAACAACACGACACTATACTTGGGATAAACCGGGTCATTTTGCAAGGAATTGCAATCATTTTAACTACAATGGAGAACAGTAGGCGTCGCTGGCTCTGCTATTATAATTCAGACGCTACCAATCAGCTATGCTTGGTTAAATGGTATAAAGGTTCAGGCACTGATAGACACCGGTGGCACGGTGAGTATGATCGAGAGAAAAGTATGCTGTGGAGAGATAAACGAAAAAGGAGGATGGGTCACTGGAGTAGGTAGAATAAAAGAAGAGTATAAAATGCAAGTTAGTGTTGTAGTAACCATATTAAGAAGAATAGTAAATAGTGATATGTTAGTGATGAATAAACTAGTATCTGGTGTTGATGCGATTTTGGAATGGATTTGATAAAAAAATAGGAGGTATTGAAGTTGATGTGAATGGTAATGTGTCATGAAATTCGAACAGACAAGATGAGAGGATAAATCTTCATATCATAGATTCTGCGAGTGGAAGAAATATGGTTGAGTGCACAGTGATCGATGATGTTCATTTCACAGTGTGAGAAGTATTCGTGACGTCAATATCAGAATTCATATCAGAAATTATATCTTTATTATAAAACAACATTCAAACAAATTTTCCACTCTTCCTAATAAATAATTAATCCACTGATCTCTATTTTTAAATAATTTTCATATATTTATAATTTTAATTTAGTCACAACAACATTCAACTTTTTAAAATTTTTAAAATACATTATTTATTCAAAATGATTTTACATAAATTAAAATTTTTTTTAAAAAAAATATTTAATGTTTAAATATGTTTTTTTATTTTAACCTTTTTATCCTGTTTTTATAATGTTGTTTTTCAACTGAAATCTTATATGCTGTTTTTAAATTTTGCGTTGTTTTTTTTAAAAACTATTTTTAATATTTTATTATTTTAGAAATTTTGAGAAGACGTTATATTTAATATTCAATCTTGTATTTTTTAAATATTTAATCTTTTAATCATATCAATAAATCAATTAAAATTAGAAAATATATTTTTGCAAATATTAATAAAATTTCTTAATAAAGAATGTTTTTTAATTAATGTTTTTTAATTAATTTTAAATCAAAATAATCTTTTTTAAACTATTTAAATTTTGATCAGCACACAAAAAATTAATTACCTCTTCATGCACAGCAAGGTTTGATGGTAGTCGATGGGTGGTAAGATGGAAATGGAAGGACATAAAACAAATTCTACGGAACACTGTTGCTCAATATAAAGTTTGCGAAGAAGCCAGAGAGGAGTACTTTAAGGAACTAAAAATATGGATTAATAACAGATGGTTGGTATCAGTTGAGAGAAACAAAAATAGAATTATTCTTCTCAAGTGTGTGAAGCAAGAAGCAAAAGGGAAGGTGAGACCCCTTTGGATTTCAGGGAGGTTAATACGTTTATTCATTTTCATACGATTGATACAATAGTAGTTAGTGAATCGTTTCGCAAGGGAGAAAAATGAGTGGAAATTGCAAAATTATTGATTTAAAAAATTCATTTTTACACATACATATTGAAAAATATTTGTGGAAATATCAGTGATTGTTTATTAAGGATTGCACATATCAATTAACTCGAATGGATATTGGATTGGCTTCAGCTCCGAAGATCATGAATAGAATATTAAGCTTTATTTTAGATACTCATAATATGTTTATTAAGGGGGTATCTCATTATGTGGACGACTTGATTATAGATGAAAATATAATTTCGATTTCGGAAGTGAGAAATCCTTTAGAAAATTATGGAGTGATACGTAAAGAACCAGAAAAAATTAACACGACAACAGTTCTTGGGCTTCAGATGTATTTGAAGCAAAACGTATTGATGTGGAAAAGAACGAATAATAAGAACGAATAAAAGAACGAACGGAGGATCAAGTAATGACCAAGGAAAGAATTTATTCTATCTGTGGTAAATTAACTGGACACTATCCTGTATGTGGATGGTTGAGGGTATAGTGTAGCTGTTTAAAACGAATGTGTAACGGAATCGATTAGAATCAACCAGTATCACGTAAAACAGAAGTTTTGATGAATGAGTTATTAGAAAGAGTAAATAAAAATGATCATGTGAAGGGCGTATGGAATGCATCAACATCAACGTCAACTAAATGGCAAATTTAGAGTGACGCAAGTAAGTTAGCAACATGATGTGTTGTTGATTGTAATGGTAATACATTAGAAGACGGGAGTTCGCTTAAAAAAGAAGATGAACTAGAGTCGGTGATCAAAGGATTAAATATGATCTTGAAATTGAACGTGAAAGAGTTTGACATAATGACAGATTCTGAAGTAGTGTATGGTTGGTTAAACTCCGTTTTTGATCGGAATAAAAAATAAAAGTAAGTGGAATAAATGAAATGTTGGTCAAGCGTCGTTTAAAAATGATTGAAGATATAATTGGAGAATTCGGTCTTCTATATAAATGTGTGTGAATAAACTCAGAGCAGAATATTGCAGATCGGATGACGCGAGTAAAACAAAGTTGGCTGTATATGGAAAAGCCAAATGTAGCGATGACTGTAGGTGAGTGTAAATCTGCATTATATGACATCAGAGAGCATCATAATTCGCACCTTATGGGTGTAGAAAAAATCATTTATTTACTTGAGAGATATGGGATAGCAGCAGACATTGATGAAGTTACAAGGGTGATAAAAAGTGTAATAAATGTAAGAGTATCGATCCATCACCGAAGAGAGTAAATCATGATTCGTTAAGTATTCAAAGTGATTGGGAACATTTAGCGTTTGACCATACACATTACAATGGTATTACGTACTTGTCAATGACAAACTGTGTACCAAGTAGATTTGCCGTATGGAAACGTGTGAATTCTGAATTGGCTCAGGATGTGATTGCACAACATCAAGTTGTATTTTCAGAAAGAGGACCTCCACGAGAAATCTGGAGGGATAATGGAACTGCGTTTAGATAATCAGAATTCAAAATGTTTTGTAACTCATTGGGAGTAAATATTGTTCATAGATGCGCATATAGGCCATCAACAAATGGCATTGTGGAGAGAGGCCATCGCACGATTAAGCGAATTGCGAAGAGGTCTGATATTCAAATATGGAAAGCAGCATTTTGGTACAATGAATTACCACGCGGAACAGGCGAAAATAAGGTAGTTCCAGCAGAGTCTATATACAGATATAACATCCGTGATTATTCGCATAGTTGTGCATTTAACGTGGCCGTCGCGATCCGCGGTTGGTGGAGTACCATCCCGTCTCGATGAATATTTATATTTTAATTCAGGTAATAATTTGTTAATATATTAGGGGTACCCAAATGTTATGTCGTTTTTTATTGATTTTTAGAAACAAAAATAAAACCATATAAAACATTTATTTAATCAGAAAAATAGTCCCCATCGCAATCAATGACCTTTTCCAAACGTGATATAAGTTTTTCTATGCCATTAGAAAAAAAGGATTCGTCCTTGGATTCGAAAAACTTCACTAGTCCATTTTGGACATCATCCATTGATAGGAATTTTTTACCCTGAAGATAA
>MQRK01192462.1:670-11356 GCA_001938485.1 Girardia tigrina | reverse complement strand
ACCCAAACCCAAAGGTAAGAAAATTATGCCTGACTCCGGGAATGTCCGGAGGAATGGAGCATTGATTATGCTCCATTCCCGAGGATACCCCAGGAGCGGGTAAAACCTCATTTTTTTTTTATTTATTATTTTTATTTTTATTAATATATTTTTTTTTTAAAACAATTATAAAAAAATACGCCCAACTCCGGGAATATCCGGAGGAATGGAGCACTGATTATGCTCCATTCCCGAGGATACCCCAGGAGTGGGTAGATCATCATTTTTTTATTATTTTTATTTTATATTTCAAATAAATTTGTAACCCCAACAATATGCATTAATTAATATGTCTTTTCCTTTGATTTGTTAAGGTATTCTTTTGCTGAGGAGTGTTTTTGAATTATAACAATATCGGATGTATTGGTCTGATCCTTCATGTATCAAACAAATTTTTAATACCATGCCTTTTAATAGTTTTGATAAAATCAAGTAATTTATTCATTTTAACAACAAAGCTATGACTTCTGAGCACGACAGTCCGAATTATGATAAATCATACAAAGTACGACCTTTGATTAATCAAGTCCAACAGGCTTGCCGAAGTTTGAGGAATGTGGAACATAAGGCTATCGATGAACAAGTTATACCAACTAAGGGACGGAATCCATTACGACAATATCTTCCAAAAAACTCATGAAATGGAATATCAAAGTCTTGGATAGGTGTGATCTGAATGGCATTTTGTTTGATTTCGACGAGTGTAGTCAGTACGGCGTTAGTGGAGATGTCGTTTTGAACTTATATAAAACATACCACCACAAATAAAAAAATATGAAGTTCTATTTTGACAAATATTTCAGCAGCATTCCACTTCATATACGACTAAAAAAGGAGAGCATTTGGGTGGTTTGTACAATGTTCAAAATCGAATGAAATGTTGTGATAAACTCCTTGAAAAAGAAGTACATATGAAAAAACGAGATAGAGGATCAGACTGGCGCATCAATTAAAAATTCATGCAAGAAAGCGTTAAAATGTATTTTAACTCTTGTGGAGAGTAGAACCTTTGGATTCTTATAATACATTTCCAGCAATCTGAAGAGTACAATTTTCGGGTTGAGATTCCAGGCAGTGCCAGTATAGAGTTTGAATTGCCAGTTCTATCCGTTTTAAATTTTGATAGAAAATGAATCCTTTCTTTCACGATTTTGATGAAGTATTGCCGAACTATATTTCAGCTTATTTGGATTTGTAACAAACACATCGAAAAAATACAATAATAAAAAAACTCAAAATTACATTTTTGTTTTATGGAACTCAGAAATTTGAATTTGACTGCTATTATGAATAAAAAAATAAATGTATTTCCAATCGATTTGAAGAAAATTAAACAAATCAAATTATAAAAATTTGACAAACAGACATCATTTGAAACACGTTCTTATTCATTATTTTCGACCAGACTCTGTGCACGAATGAGACTGAAAGATTAGCGAAAACGATCGCTCAAAAAAACAGAATGAAACTCCATCAGATCAGCAACCTATCACGCCACGTGGAAGCAGTACGTATTCACGCTTTAAGGATTCGCGTGTGCTCGGGCTCACGAAGTTCAATATCAGGGTCGCGACTGCTATCGATCGCGGTCTGTACTTAGCAACCCCTTTTTCACACCGGGCAGCCGAACGTCGGGTCTCAGCGGAGCTACTAAACAGAGTCGAGGGGGAACCCCATCCAGGCCTTTGGAAAAAGAGCTTTTCACAGTCTAGTAGTAAGGGACGCGGCTGACTCAAGCTGTGTTACGGACAACAATGATTTTTACAAATACATAATTAATTTTAAGTGGAAATGATTGAGGTTATTTTAGTTATCAAACTTTTCATTAACAATCAATAATTCAGAATCAAAACATTTTTTATACACGATTTTTTTACAACAATTGTTTTTGATTCTTTTACAACCCAAATACTTTAACACAAGTCAAGTACACATTTTAAACCAGGTCTTCAATTTTTTCCCATTCTTGGAAAATCCAGGGAATTACGGGAATGGGGATAAAAATTTTAAAATTTTGTACTCATGAAAATGGGAATGGGATTAGAAATTTTAAAACTGAATTTCCGAATTATGTGGCCCAAGAATTTCAACTGTCTTTTTCTAGTGGCCATGATTAATTTAAGTTTTTTATAGCTAGAGCGTGTCAGTACATTCCCATTAGAAATATATCTATTTCAACTAATCTTCATCATTTGGAGCAGGAACTACATCTCAGCTGCATCAATTCTTTTCTCCATTTCTAGTGAAATAGTCCAACATTCTGAGACACTTGAAAGAACAGAATAAACGTAACATTTAAGAAGTGTTAGTTCTATTGCTATTATGATTTTACTAATTATGAGGAAGGTTTTCATTTTGGAATGTTTATCTTTACTCATGGAAATCCTTCGTTTGATCTTTTAGTCATCCGAAATGATCAAACTTCCAAAATTATTGAAACCGTTAATTTGTTGACCATTAATAAGGATGGTGTATACTGGTTGTATATTCTTCGTACTGATTACCACGTAACCTGCTTTCTTTAAATTGATAAACAGTCATTTTAGTTAACTTTTCTGACTAGTTTATCAATGATTGCATGAAGCTTCTCCATTTATCATCGAGGAATATACGAGTGGATCTGGAGAGAATAAACTCAGATGTTCACACTGGCTGTAGCTCCGATTCAGACGACGAATCGTCGGGGTATCGTAACAACGGCAACTCGGAGAACGATCTACCTCAGAACGAAAAAGAAAGAGTGAAGAGGGATCGTTCTACCGACAATGTTCAATGAATTTGTCTGTGCTTGGGTATGGCTATCAGAAGAAAGCAGAACTATCTAGAGCTGAGATGGAGTGTGCATATGTGCCTTGAAGTCAAGGAGGAATGGTAGTGTAATAAAACTGAATTGTTTTAATAATCAATGGAAAAGCTGAAAATTGTAGAATCTGGAATTGCTGCGAAATAAAAGAGGTTTTTCCTATGTCATCAAATTGTTATTTGATCTTGTGCCACATTGTCATTGTTAAACTTGAAAATTGCAAATTACGAATTAACGTTTTGTTCAGCGTACAAATCTATAATTCAATCTATAATTTTCCACACCACCTTAGATATTAAATGGAAAAAGAATGTAAAAAATAAATATTTTTGATTTTTAAAAAAAACGTTTTTCAAGTTTATCCCCTCTATTTTTCTTAACTTCACCAATGATAAATAAAAGAAACAGCCTAATGTGTTTATTTTGATGACTAAAATTTGTTACAACTTCATAAAGGCAGTTACAAAGTCAACAAGTATTTACTTTGGAAAGGTTTGTGGGTTTCAGGTATTTCAATGCAAGAATTTTTACAGGAAAATAATAACATCATGAATTATTTTGTTTTTAATTTTAAAAAATTATAATTTAATCTAGATTTAAATCTACCCCCACTACAGAAAAGTCTGGGACCGCATGATGAATGTGCAGAGCACAATTTTCTCATTAGGGCGATTCTACACAGGTACTACAATCAAATTTACACTTCGTTCAATGCAACGATACTGGATGCGGCAGACGCATTTGACTTGGTATCGGTAAAAGCAGTGCTATACCTGCTACACAGAATGGGTGTAGATGAAAGATCATATAACATTATTAAGGTATTATAAAAGGACGGCTCTTCAGCATACAAATATGTCAACACAGTTACGGCCCAGATTCCAATTCTAGTTGGAGTCCGAAAGGGATGTCCCCTATCTATTGTTGCTGTTTCAATATTATTAACAACATCACAATTTGAATGCAAACATTTATTGACAACACAAACAGATTCTTCACAACAATTCTCAGAGGTCACCTTTCTTTGATTGATATAGTTTTTTGTTAATGTATTCAAATCTAAAAAACAATGAATGGGAAATTTTAATATTAAATTTTAATTTCTCATAATTTTATTGGATAAAAAGACATTACGTATTTTTTTTAAATAAACATTAATTTTTAAAATATATTAAATTTAATAAGTTAAAATCGTTAACTGAAAATATTATTAAAATTCATAATTATTAAACTTTAATTAATTATCAAACAAACTTACAACATTCCAAATTATCCCTCACAAATATAGCAATTAACCCGGTTCTGATTGGATTCGATAGAGTGAGTCGAGGAGATTTAATGATTGCCAATCACATGATTAGTTGCTTAGCATATACTGATGATGATATAATATACTGTTTGCCTCTAGCAAACAAAAGAGACAATATGCAAGCACTTCTTGATAAGATTGTAGAACTGACAGAGGTTTTGGGGATCAAATACAGACTCAGCAAGTGTGCGCATATTAGGCTACCATATAAGACAAACCAAACAATCGAGATATATAGGTAAGAAATCCTCGAAATAAGCGAAGTTTGTAGTGTACCTTGGTGGACACTTTTCAGAAAACATCAAGGAAACACCAGTAGAGAAGTTTGCGACAATGACGAGGGAGACGTAAATGATATCGACTTCAATTCTATTCCATTGGCAGAAGTTGCAGGCCTATCTGGTGTATCTACACTGCAATCTTATTTTCATATTCTGTATCTTCTTCTTCCAATATAAGGCATTGGATGGAACCAGACACAGTCTGGACAATATTGTTCGGCTGTTGCACAAGAATGTTCTTGGACCTCCGAAAAATTCAACCAATACATATCTGTACACCCCAAAAGAAAACGGCGGGGTGGGACTTAAATCTATATGGGATGAGTACATGATACAATCACTTCTCACTGCTTCTAAATGATTACCTGTAGTGATGAGGTGACTACAGATGCCGCATTATTTTCGCTCAAACGAGGTGCCACGGGTAGAACGTCGAAGAAGTTTAACCTGGTCTCTATTGTAGCAGCAATCAACTGGCTCAATAGAGGCACACAATCTGGGAAATAAAGTTTGTTATTCACCAACTCTTTAAACTGCACCAAATCAGAGTCGAGTTGGTTCAGAATGAACATGACATCTGTCTTCATGTACACAAGATTCCGGACTGGGAAAATGGTTGGAAAATGGCGATACGGTTATAATAAGGGACAACACCGATGAAAACATACTGCTCACGCCGATGCTCAAAAATGT
Source organism: Girardia tigrina (assembly GCA_001938485.1). Classification (NCBI taxonomy): domain Eukaryota; kingdom Metazoa; phylum Platyhelminthes; order Tricladida; family Dugesiidae; genus Girardia; species Girardia tigrina. Next base: position 6,231 of record MQRK01192462.1, on the reverse strand, counting down.
ATGTACAGGACACTTAGATGATTAGTAGAACAGTCAAGAACACATAAATGGCTAAAGCAGAGCAGTGCCAGGAGATTTGCAAGAAATCTAATCTCCACGGTTAGTTTTCATGGGGAAGTATATGACAGAGGACTTATTTATACTAGAATGTTACTTTTTTTACAAGGCAATGACATATACATTGCCCGTCAAGTACCGACCTGGTATTAATGGCGGACACTGTAGAATATGTCCAAACAATAAGGAGACTATGGTGCATGTTTTGACGGAGTGTCCTTGTAGTGCAGAGTTTAAAAGTACCGACATAGCGCGGTCTTGCTCTTTGTGGCGGAACAAATTACACAGCACTTCGATCACTACGAGTCCTTGGCTTTTGTAGGTAGAAAGACCATATCAAATACAACTGTGCTGCTCTATACCCTCCAGGTAGGGTGTATCGGAACTTGACCAAGGTGTAGTACAAGTATTCTGACAAGTCTAAAGATCCGTCCAAAGACTATTAGGAAAATTGCGATATCGTGCTCGATATTCAATGTCAAATATTCATTGGTGCAATCGGCATTTCATAGAGAAGGAAGATATCCAGGGATCCACAGACTTAACCGGATCGAGATGAGAGAGGAGGAAGTACCCATGTACTGCATACTGGCAATGGAAGAACCAGACAGTATGGATGAGACTCAAATGGAAAGAGGTGCAGAAGATTTCGATCTGGTAATCCTCGATGAGTTACTCAATTCATACGTCCATAGAATTGAGCAACTTGAAGATGAGGACAGGTGTACTCGTCCTCTGATGAAGAAATTTGTTTTGAATAAAATGAATTTTCTAAAATTGTTTATATCGTGATGATTGTTATGGTTTGGTGTAAATAAAAGAATTCGGAGTACGTGATTTGTTGTTACTCTTTTGAATTTATTGTACAAAAAATTTTCTTTTTTTTCAAACGTTTTCTGTTGAACGAATCGTCTAATTTTAAAAATGGAATTGCTCAAATCGAATAAATTGTCACTAATCGACAGAAGCCAACATTCGGAACTGTTGAATAAATTGCGCATATCAAAAACGTTTTGCGATGTGACTATTGTCGAATAAAACAAAGAATTTCTCGTCCATAAAGTCATCTTAGCTTCGTTGAGTGATTATTTTTTCTCAAGATTCCCCGAGGACATAAAATGCGATCGATTATAGGTCGATATGAGTAAAGAGATCTTCAATTTACTGTTGGACTATTTCTACACATCCAACCTGGTTATATTAAAAGATAAAGTCCCACATTTTTTTTCAGACGCCCGTCATTTAAAAGTGTTTCGAGTTGTTAAGGTTTGCGGTTAGTTTTTGACAAAATTTTATCCTTAGACAACATTATCGATGTGTGACGGTCAGTGGCGCTAAATGACACAAATAAAATATGCAAAGCTGCCGACTATTTCATCAAAGAAAAAATGGACTCGATAATTTCCAATGCAAAAATTTTAAAATTGAATATTAATATTAGCGCTGAAGCCGTATCAAAGAAAGAGAGTGATTCTCAGCTGGCCGAAATAATAATTGATTGGTTGGAATACTCAATAATTAAAGACAATATGAAGCTATCTGACTTTGTCAATAAGAATTCGGTTTTTTTCTTACTCCTTTCAAAGGTCTTGTACAGTGTAGTGAAATCATTTTTAGAAATATATTCTCATCATCATTTATTAATGATTATTTTTGCCTTTAGAAACAATTTAATCTCCAATCAGCTGTTATTAAGTATTATTTCAACCACTCATCTTAATATCATTTGTTAGTAATACTGTCGCTGTCAGTTAACAATAACTCAGAGTCATTAGAGAATAACTCGTGACAGTGTGGATAATATTTATTTTTTATTTTTAAAAAAAATTTTTAATTTAATAATTTTTAATAATAATTGAACATTTTAGACAATATACAGGAAGAAATGACAGCAATAAAAATGTATTAAACATATTTAAAAATGTAACAATCAATCTCCGAGGATGTCATGCTTTGCCAGGTACGGTGCAAGATACTTCTTGCAGTGTCTGTAGTAGCTGGTGAGGTCTTTATAATCCTCTTTCTGCATTCTCCATTCGATTCAGTTTTGAAGCATTTGTATTCGCTGGGACTACACCTCCTCAATAATATTGATATTCATAGCCACTTCATTTTGAATGTCCCGTCTGAGTTTGGAAAACACCGTATCGATCGGATTCAAGAACGGTGAATATGGAGGCAAATAGTTAACGCGATGTAGGGGTATAGCTTCCCTATGGATAGATGCATTATCATGAATTATTCTGAATTGCTTCTGTGGATCATTGGAAATGGGAAGTTTGGCCGAAACCTCCTCTATGAAGGCCTGGTATGTTTGCTGAACCACATTTATGTCAATTATGTAAATTGCTGAATCGGTTTCTTCTCCCGATGCAGCAAAAACATCTTCATTTGCAGATATTATCATACAGAGATTATGAAGTAATTTTTATTGTTAAATGACTTTAATATTGATAAATGACTTTAATATACGGTGTGTTTGTACGCGTGTCTGCATGTGTATGCGTGTAAATTTGTATGTCTTTTGTATGCATGAATTTATCTATAATATAATTTATTGATAAATGGAGTTGTTATTTTTAGATGGATATAATGCTAATTTTAGGTGGGATTTGATGGGATTTTTTTTATATTCAAGAAATAAGTTAGATAAAATTTGCTATAATCACACTATCGTGAGTCATTCTTTAATAACTCTGAGTTATTATTAAGTGTCAGCGACAATAAATATCGTTCACACCGACAGGAGTTATTCTCTAATGACTCTGAGTTATTATTAAGTGACAGTATAAACTTAAACTTATTTAAATGTATCTAAATTTATACAAAATAAAGTGTTTTTACAGAGATATTTCTTACATTACTTTCATATGAATAAAATTGCTGCGGAAAGCCATCGGATTTTAAAAGAAAATTTTGATGAGCTAGCTTTAGCTGAGAAAACATGTCAGAAGTGGTTTGTGCAATTTAAGAGCGGCGATTTCAACTTAGAAGACAAGGAACGACCTGTAAATTCAAAAGCAATTGAAGATAAAGAATTGGAGGCATTACTGGAAGGGAAATTCTCTCACACACTTGAAAATTTATGAAAATATTTAGAATTTGACTAGTAAGCAGTTGACAATGACTTAAGAAGGTAATAATAATCGAAAACATTAGGATGAGAATAAAAACAGAGAGAAGTCGAAAAGTATATTTTGATATGCGACTTTGTGTTTCAACGGTACAAAAGAAAATTTTTTACATAGGATTGTTATTTGTGATGAAAATCGGATACATTACAATAATCCCAAGCGTAGGAAATCATTTGTTAAACCTGGAAATTCATCATCATCAGTACCAAAGCGTAATATTCATGGATTTAAGCTACATTTTTGCATTTAGTGTAATTAACTGGGTCTGATTTATTACGAACTGCTTATTTCAAATAAAGTCTTCACTGGAGATCATTACTGATTACAACTACTATGTTACCGTTACTGCAGATCGTACATAGGAGAAACAATCGGGATAAAGCGAAAGGCACGACACAATTATTTTTCTTTACGATAATACTAGAGGAAATGTCTCAAACCAAGTGAAACCTGAAACTGGAAGCAATAACCTACCCGTCGTATTCTTCAAATATTGATGCTTCTGATTATCACTTGTCCCAGTCAGTGACTTTATATATTATAAAGTGACTGTCGGCGGAAAAATTTACTTCTTTTAAAGAATGTCAAATTTGGATTGATTTATTGCTTGCCTCTAAGAACAAAACGTTTTTCCGTCGGGGTAGCATTTTTTTGTAATTACTAGACTCTTAGTTTTCATTAAAGCTACTGTCAAATAAGATTACAATGTACCTTATATTTGTATTACAGAGAGTTCATTTATTTCTAGTTTGATTGTTAAAAAGGCTTAACTAAACGGTATTACTATCAACCTTTGATTCTGATAATTTTTGATAATTGTTTGGCACTATTCCTTTTAAAATCACTAAAATATAAATACATAAATATATCTATTTAACTTATGATTTTAACAATTATTATTATTTGTTTCGGTGAGCACACAAATAGATTGTGGGCACAATTTCATCAATACAAAAATATATTTGAGATTAATTGTAAAAAATATTATAAATTGCACAATTAATTACAATTTTTTAAAAAACTACGCGTTCCGTGGTTTTATTCAAACAACTACAAGCATTAAAAATATTCATTTAATTATTTTTTTTAGTTTTATTGATATATAAACCAGAACCAAACATTTATTTACTTTATTAATAATAATTTAATATTTCTTTCAACATTCGATTATTTTATTTCCTTAATTTCTATTCATATTGACAAATAATTTTTTTTTAATTTCTAATGACCTTTACTTTTCATTTAAACATTTTCCCTACCACGTTTTGATTCCTAACAATTATTATTAATTATAAAATTTCTACCTTTACTTCATCAGATGGAAGGAAATCATTATCAATCAGACATTGTTCGGTCTTCTCCTTGTACTCCTGATTTTAATTTTAAATGTCATCAAATATTTAACTAAAAATGTTACTTACCATCTCTACTTTGATTGAATTCATTAAATTAGTAATTTGATCTTGAAGATTGTTTATCTCGATAAATTCTCCCTGAAGAATTTTTAATTAATGATATCTTGAAAATTATACTCAATTTTTTTAAAACTTTTATCAGCATATTTTATTAGGTGACAGATACAGGTAGACAAGACTTTTTATATATAAACCAGAACCAAAAATTTATTTACTTTATTAATAATAATTTAATATTTCTTTCAACATTCGATTATTTTATTTTCTTAATTTCTCTTCATATTGACAAATAATTTTTTTTTAATTTCTAATGACCTTTACTTTTCATTTAAACATTTTCCCTACCACGTTTTGATTCCTAACAATTATTATTAATTATAAAATTTCTACCTCTACTTCATTAGATGGAAGGAAATCATTATCAATCAGACATTGTTCGGTCTTCTCCTTGTACTCCTGATTTTAATTTTAAATGTCATCAAATATTTAACTAAAAATGTTACTTACCATCTCTACTTTGATTGAATTCATTAAATTAGTAATTTGATCTTGAAAATTGTTTATCTCGTTAAATTCTCTCTGAAGAATTTTTAATTAATGATATCTTGAAAATTATACTCAATTTTTTTAAAACTTTTATCAGCATATTTTATTAGGTGACAGATACAGGTAGACAAGACAAAATCACACATGATAAAATGACACAAAAAATAAAAATATAAAAAAATAGAACCACAAATAAAACCATAATAATAATATCCACAGGTAGAAGATACACTAATATACCTGTGGAAAAGAGTTGATTTAATAAAAGTTAAAATTAATATCATTAAATTAATTTCTTTAGATTCAAATAATCAATCAATAAACATATCAATCCCATCTGAGTAGGAGAGTCACAAATCTAAACAGCATACAAACAACAAACTTACAACATTCCAAATTATCCCTCACA
>MQRK01192451.1:15778-26983 GCA_001938485.1 Girardia tigrina | reverse complement strand
TGCTAGGGTGATCGGAACCGTTGCTAGGGTGATCGCGACCGTTGCCATGGTTATCGTTCCTGGGGGGGGTAGTGAGGGAGAACATACATTTATACACTACTGATTCAACCTTTAGGGTATCTTGACCAAGATATATTATGCGCGTGATGTTCAGTTTAAGTCTGCAGATCTTCCTTTTAATAAGCGTTTTGTAGAGTTTCAAAGTCGCACAACTCCATACATTACATCCATCAATGGTCAGTACGAACTTTATATCGGTATTATTTGGAAAGGTATTCAACTGATTTTGATCTACCGGAAAAAATTCTGGGGTTAGTATTGCTTAAAGTACATCATGCAATACGCTTCTTACGCTGTACTGCAATTAATGCTACACATCATCAGCAGTTTCTGTCATTTACTCGTCATTCATCGTCTGGTAGCTCTTTACCTACATTGTTAACTTCACCAGAACATAAATGTTGAAACGACATGTTAGAAACAGTTAATCTGAACTTCTGGTCGGGGAATTTGAACAAGGTCTGGTGACTCCTTACTTCGCTCTTATTCACTGCTAGACTGGTGTTGAATCTAAAGTGCCTCTTAATGGCTTAGCTCAAATGACCAGAGTTAATGAATTAGATTTAACACTCATCAGAGAGGAGTCGAAAGAAGCATCTTCATTCTCTCTGTTTCCGTGTTGCGATTCCAATCATCATTTATTATCCTTTTGAGGACTGTTTCTCTTTCTCTTTCCTTAGTATTATTCGATATATAATATATCATTGTTCTCTTTGAATACCATTGGATTCAGGTACAGAAACTGAACAAAATTATCGTAAACAGAGTCATCAGGATCCCAAGAACAATATATGCAGCATAATATATCATCATTGAACTTCGATTTGATAAATAACTTCGGAAAATGGAAAAAACACAACACTCGATTCCAAAACTTTATTTTTAAAATATTATCAATAACTCTGCAGGGATTCCGCTTTTTACATGTCTTTAATTAGGTGCTAGAATTCTTCATCAGTGTCAAAGTGACTTTTCTCCTTCAAGCACTTTTCTAGCTCGACTATGTCATCAGGGTCATTGAACACCCATAACATATCGCGAGTGATACGTTCTGCCATCAGTTGCTTTTTACTGCCGTTGATTTTTCGAATGGATGAGGCTAGTTCAGATCCTGGAACCCTTTTCACCTCATCCATACCCTTTAGTCTATTGTACTCATAGAATACAATACGCCTTTTTGCTAGCACTGCGTGTGCCTCAGTAAGTCCGATTGATAGGTCATCGTTGCGAATTCTATCGAATTTGGTCTTACTGTGCGCAGTCCTCATGCAGGTGTTATAGAAGGCCTGTAGTCGAGCTATCCCCATTTCAGGAGTCGCCCAACACTCACTTCCATAGTATACCGCCGGGAAAATACTTTATTCGATCAATCTCCTTTTCAGCGCTAAAGGAATACTACTGCTTTGAATTGCGGGTTGCAATTCTCGCAGTTTTCTCATTAAACAGCGCAACCGCTAACTTACATCTCGGCTGCAGCTACCACTAGTAGTCAATATACTGCCAAGATAGTAGAACGTTCGCACCCATTCTACAACTTTGTCTCCACACAGAACTTGCGATATTCTAGTTCCCGAGTCATCAGTAAGGCACATGACTTTCGTCTTTGATGCACTTGTAGTCAACCCGAAATCTGAAAATGTGTTCCTGAGTATATCCAGGTTTCTACAGGCTCTATCAATATCAGAGTCAATAATGCACAGATTATCCGCGTATGCAAGCCTATTGACTTGGAAGTCGTCACTGTTTTCATCGACCAGGGTAATTCCTCACCCAAAACCTTTTTATATTGCCTTTTTGATTACTTCATCAAAAACCAAGTTGAATAAACTCGGACCCATGACAAATCCCTGTCTCACATCCCTTTCCATAGGAAAATTACTCTCTCCAACGGAGGCAATAAAATTCTCATGGAATTCCTTCACAAGACAGACGATCTTTTCGGTGAGACCAAAACTCTTAAGGCAAGCCCAGAGGACTTCTCGTGGGATACTGTCAAATGCATTTTCTAAGTCGATGAAGATCACAAATACTTTTAGGTTTCTGTACCGACCTTCTTCCCGTATACGGCCTGCGTGGTTCCCCTTTTCGGCCTGAAACCGAATTGCCATGGGTCTAACCTCTTTTCCATCACCGGCATCATCTTGTTCACGATACTTCGTGCAAAAACTTTGCCAGGGACTTCCAAAAGGAAAATACCCATGCAGTTATTTGGATCAGATCTTGCTCCCTTACCCTTAAAAAAGTTACTACATTCACTTTCCTCCAAGCCTTTGGGAACTGTTCGTGATCTCCGTTCCATATCATCTTAAAATCTAGCCTTAGTTTCGAAATAAGTAGTTGCCCACCCCATTTCAAGATTTCGCCAATCACTCCGTTTGAGCCAGGTGCTTTCCCGTTGCTCAGTTGAGATAAAGCAAGCTGTATCTCTTCTTCGTTCGGTGGATTTGTACTTATACAACACGATGTTGGGAATTGTGTCATATCTGCCCACTCGATGAGCGGGCGCGCTTCGAATAGTTTTCAATAATAGTTCGCCATATGTTCGTTTTAAACTGATGGTATTGGTGTGAACAGCGTGTGGATCTTTGACTCGGGATTTCCCAGCATCCGTAATTCAAGATATGATGTTCCATATTTCTTTAAATTTCCGGACATCAAGCTCTGTTCGATCTTATTACTGAGAACGTTCAATCTCTCTCGCTTCTATTATCGTATTGTCTTCTGTCGTTGGTTTCTTGATCTTCTCCATCTCTGCAGATCCTCAACACTATGGGTTCGCATCCAACTCTCCCTTTAATGATTTCTTTCGTTTATGAGATGACATAGTTCGGTTTCATGACCATTTTTCCCGTTACCCTTTAGAAGTGCCCTTTAGCCTTCCGATACTTGTCTAGCAATCTAACGATTGCTTTCTCAATATTGATCCATCCGGTCTCTGCTTCCATGATATGTTGGTGAAGCTGGGATGTTAAGAATTCCCGATCTTGAAGTACTAGATCTCTTTGAATCCTTCGTGGCAATTCAGTTCTGTGCTTCTTCGTGGAACCACTAATCTTATATTCTTACAAATATAAGACTACGCAATCATGATCAGATCCGCAATCGTAAAGATGTTTACACTGTACATCTTTAACCTTGCCCATCTTTTTAGAATGAACAAGGAAGTAATCAAGTAGCTCTCTCCTCTTTGTCGCGGGGTGGGTACAGTTAGTGCTTTTCCTCACATTGTGTCTGAAAAAGGAGTTAAATACCTTCATCCCTCTTTCCTCAGCAAGCTATTCTAATCTTTCTACATTGTCAGAGGTCTTACCACTATGTGTGAATTTTCCGACGCTGGATATCCGGTTTTCTCTGTCAATGTGTATGCAGCAATTGAAGTCTCTCCCAATCACCAACATATAATCTGATTCATTCGCTTCTGACTCTGTCTCTCTAACCACGTTGTGTAAAAAGTCATAGAATGTGGTTTTTTCAAGATCTCTGTACCCACTATCAGTAGGAGAGTAAACTCCTAAGATGATAGCTTTTGTAAGAGTCAATTTTCGCTTTAAAGATTATATCCGAGAGTGTTTCAAACTTGATATCTTCTTTAGGTAGTTTGGTAAGTAACCCAACTCCTCTTTCCCTAATTTGCACATTTGCGGCCCGCTGTTGTAAAGGGTCCACTTATCATACCTTTCAGTCAGATGTGTTTCCCTCAGGATAGCCACATCAACATTCAACTTTTCAAGAGTGTGGGTAACACTCAAGACCTTCTGATCATCAAATTCCCATACATTCCACGTGCAACCCTTTTTTAAACCCAACCTTGAAACTTGTTTTTTAGAAGGTATCATATTTATATGGGCTTGGTTATCAGTAATTACTGATTTGACTACTTTTGTTTTTGTAGCGTGGTAATTTAAGGTGCTGAATCGTGGACTGTTAGTCCTGGCCGAAAGCATCCCCCTCTCAAGTTTCGTTGGTTATCCAGGACCGCGACGAGGACACATCGAGAGGGGAAGGCTGAAACCTTAGGTCCCATCCCTATGATAAACTGTTTTGCACTAATTAACCAGACCAAGTGACAGGGACATTTCTGAATTAGATGGCTTTGATTTTTCTACAGTAGCCCGGTTCACCACTTCGGTGCTCACTGCTAGCTGGTCTCATCGGTTGGTTTATCTTCTTCTTCTTCGGATTGTGTTGAGGGTCTCTGTAATCGGAGAGGTCGTGGGCACTTCTTCCATCATTGAAAGCAGTCCATGCTCGTGTGGACCATCTGATATTTGATCTCACTGCTGAGGTGGCTATGGCATTGGTCTGAGTACTAAGGAATAAAGCATTCAACGGTTCTCGATTCTTTGGGATCCATGTACCTAGAGGTCCTGCAACAAAAGTGAAAAGTAAGACGGTGGGATCCTCGTATTTGTCTTTAATCGCGGCCCGAAGAGGTTTATACTTACGGAGATTATCAATGTTAGCGTTGTCAAGATTATCAGCATCGTCAAATAGACATTTGATATCTATTAATATGATTCGCTTTCAGTCTGGGAAATATATATGCAGATCAGCTCTCAAGGTGGATGGCACAAATCTACATGTAACATTGCGGAGAATATCAAGTACATGCGTTTTGTCGTACGTTAATGTATGTCTGCATCGTGTTGCAGTAGCAGATCGCGTGCCACAAGGTTTCGAGATCGACTTTACACCTTCGGCAAAACACAATCTGCTAGAATCTGCACTCAACCTGAATTTTGTATGATCTGCTATGGTTGGTAAACTCCCATACAAAGTCAGAAAGTCGGGTTCATGGTATCATGGGATTTAATTAATCATGAAAAGGGTGATACTTGTAAAAGGGTATCTTTTTAAGAAATTTTGTTTCAAAATTATGTTTCCTAATTAAGAAGTTATTTTAAGATACAAAAGATATCAAATCATTACAATGTTCTAACTATAAAAAAGGATTATATTTTTTAGAGTGTTGTATTCATCAATATCAATATACAATATGTCTTCTTTTTTAGGTAAATTCCCATTTGTTAGAAAGGCGTTTGATCTCAATTTAAAATAAAAACGATGAAAAAAATAAACACAAAAACCCTACATTTCAATAAACGACCAGGAAATACAGTAATCGAAAATTAAATTGTTAAAATAATATTGGTATTGTTCTACCTTTTTAGCAATTTTTAATTTCCTTAAAAACACGGTTCGGACAAAATTCCATATATATATGTTGAATCTTGTGATTGGGGAGAAGAAGATAAAGCATTTTTCATCAAATTTTGTGTGCTAGTTTCTATTCCTAAACCAGTAATCCCGGGATAATCTTCAAATAAATCTGTGATTGAACCACAATGGCACGGTGCGATTATTACGGATCAAGTTTAATTAAATATATTGGAAAAATATTTTTTATTAGTGGACGCTTCTCCTGTGATTATATGTTCTAGAACCATTCTTTGGAAACTAATAATATTTTATCAAGTTATTTCCATAAAAGTTCAGTGACATTTATATATAAAAGGTATTTAAACCAAAATAAATAGATTTTCATTATAATTCTAATGAAAAAATATTAAAATAATTTCTGCATTATGATCCGTTAATTTCAAAATTTTTATGTCATTTTGTTTATTTTGATAAGAAAACAAATGATGAATCTAGGTTATGTTTTCACTAAGAATAATGAAGCCGTTTCGGAATTCTATTCGATAAAACACATTAAAAAAGCAATATCCTTTTTTACTGTTTGTCATAATCATAACTTAATGTATTTATTTAAGTGCCATGAATTTGGAAGAAAAATAAGAGCAAAGCGATGGAGGTATAACAAAAGAAAGCGATTTGATAATATGTCTGAATAAAACTTTTAATCTAGCTTGTTTTATTATATTATTTATATGTTAATTAAAAGGCAAATGAGACACAAATATAGTTGAATTTAAGTTAAGATTCTGTATTTTCAATTTTAATAATCTATTTTGGATTAAAGAGTCAAAGGAGGAAGACATCTTTAATCAAGACATTAATAAAACACGACTTCTTTAACATGAGATGGAGAACAAGTTGACAGACGGTTGATGATTTCGGCTGGATTTACCAGAAAAAATAGAAAAAAATAATAAAAAATAAATCTTATTTGTTTTATAACTATTTTTCAAATATAAACAAATCTCATTCATTTAATTATGCTTATCTTTTTAATAATATATACACAAGAAAAATAATTATAAAATTAGAATATTAAATGTCATTTAACTCACTATTGCTGAGTGCTCTATTTATAGGATATTACGAAAATATATTTTTTATTTATGTAGTTTTTATTTTTTAAATAATTTCATTACTCTTTAGGTTCATCTATATAAACCGTTGCTCAAATTTAGGGATTTTTAAAAAAAATTTCTGAGTTATTTTACTCTAAAAATTATTTTTTTTTCTTGATTTTTAACATTTGGTACCTTTTTTTTCTCCAGTGTTCGTTTACACGAACATTATTTTGGAGTAGCATAGCATTTGAACGATAAAGCATATTTAGAAAATATTGAGTTTTTCTGTATGATACACGTCTCTAATCTTATTTAAAAAAGTTGATGGCATCAGAGCATTGAGCTTTTCAGATAAACGTTAATAAAAAAGGAAAAAGTGTTTTTTTAAAGAAATACGTTTTTTTCAGTACATTTTCTTGAAATATGAATAGAATCAATATATAATCCAGTGAAAAAAATTCATTCTGGTAGAAACATAGCAGCATAGAATTTATCTACTAGTGTTTTTTACTTATCGAATTTTTGTCTTAAAAATGTTTGTATACACAAACATTGGAGTCTTGGTGTCGTGTTTCAGCCATATTTTTTATCAATTCCTAAATTTCTATTTGTGTCTGTGTTTATTAACCTTAATTTTTAATTTATGATGTGGTAATTAAGAATATAGAATCGAACATGCAAACATCTTATTAAAGTCTCTTAGAATAAAAGTTCGTTTAAATATTTGTACAAATTTCAACATTTTAGAATCGATCTATTTATCTGTTGATTTTTTACGATTCCAAGTACATAAAAAGTTTAGATTATGTAAAAAGTTTTTTTAAAAATATAAAAAAAATTTGATTAATTAAGTTCAATATATTTTAAAAGGAAAATATTTATTAAAAGTTTTGAAATAAGAATTTTAAATAAATAATAAAACCAATAAACTTGGTAAAATTTATAATTTAGAACGAAATTATTTTGAAAGAAATTAAAGTTAACGTGAATTAAATAAATTTTTTATGAAATTATGTTGAAAATAACAAGTTTACTATAAATAAGATTTCAAATACGTTTAATATATTTTAAGAAAAATAGTAAATTTCAGAGATAATTTTTATAATGCAAGTTCAACAAATTTATACAACATTAAAAATTTGATTTTAAAGTAAATTTAATATATGAATTTTGGCGAAATGATTAAATGAACGAGAAGAAAATTATTTAAAGAAGTGTAATTTTCATTAAAATATTTTTGTGTGAAATTATGTTTTATAATCTTGCATGAAAGATTATCGAAGAAAATGATAATGCGACTAACTAACACCACCCAGACATTCCACACAAAAGCCACTATGTCATAACAGCGGACACTTTACCAACATCAACAAGGATAATTTATCATCCTTTTGACTTGATGTCATGTTTCATCAAAAATTTTGATTATTTGATAGATATCAGGAAAATGATCAGCTTAATATAAGGCCGATTAACCTAGAGTGTTACAATTGGAGTAATTAGTTTTTCCTGGTTGGTCAAAAGTGGCGCTGAACGGATTTTTTGTCATTTTCTATTAAAATAAAACCGCTTTATTAAATATAAATTGTTATTTCAGGTAAAAAAGTGTACGATAATTTTTTTTTATTTAATTAAAGCTTAATTTTTTATTGTGTTTTTAGGTTTTTCTCTTTTCTAATCAAAAAATGAGTAAATAATCCACTCGAAAAGCGCTTGGAGATGCTGAAAATTTTGTATTCTGTGGCAAAAAACAACAACAAAACGGCAACAATTTATAATTGACGACATCGCTCAAGAATCCAACTTTCTGAGAGCACGGTTAGAAGGATGATGGCAAAATTTATGAAAACCGGCAATTTGAATGATGCCAACTGGCCAATCACCGAAATACGATGAAGACGCGGTGGAAGAGGTGCGAAATTTATTTAAAGAAAGTCCAACAACATTTCAAATGAAAGCTTCGATGGAATAAGAGTTGCCACGAATATCTATAAGAAGAATAATGAAGACAAAGCTTCATCTATTCCCGTATAAAGTGCAAATTAAGCACTTTATACCCGAAACCAACATTGAGAAACACACTGGCCAAGGTATCGATTGGCATTCTTATTCTCCCGACCTTAATCCTTTGAATTTTTTCTTATGGGAAATGTGAAGGATAAAATCTACAGGCAACCTCCAAAAAACTTGGAGGAATTAAAAACGGCCAGAGAACGGATAGAGAAATTAATGCTATATGCGACAAAATGCTTGGAAATGTTATTGAAGAGTTCAAAAACGTCTTCAACATGTAGCACAAGCATCGGGGAAGGCATTCGAACACCTAATTTGTTAATTTATTAATTAATAAAACATTAAAAAATGAAAAACTTCTAGAATTATTTTTTAGCATTTGGCGCTTTTTTTGGCCGCCCCTGTATTAAACAGACTACTCTAGCTGGTGTTTTTCCAGCAACTTTCAAAGAAACAATTCATGAATCTGCATTACAGTAATAGTTTCGAACTTTCATAATATAATTGTTAAGCAGATGCACCAATAAAGTAGCGGGATAAATATATGTATATAAGATACTCAAAGTACGAGCTACTGATATCATTAACGGTGCTACATTAGTTAATAGAAGACAAACATTTTATCAATCACAGTCTTGAAATAGAATGAGAACATTTGTCATTTGAATCACACTGCCGTAATCATTATGTCTTTCAAATAAAACATATTTATGCGTGTTAGTCTTCTTCGGATTATCCAAAGCACCAATTATAATATTCATACATCTTTTATCAGATACTTTAATTCAGCGATAACTAAGAAAATTGGTTTATTTTATAACTTTGCGAATACGAGTAATTTATTTCTGATAAATATTTGAAATGCGTGATCTACACGTTTCTTTAGAAGGTAGATGATAACCAATACATGAGAACAAACGTATAGAAAATTGGTGAATTATTTTCCAAAATGAAATCTCAGTAGAAAATGCTTCAGTTACATCATGCGCAAAATCATTATGACCAACATTAACAAATAGTTGTACATGAGATTTCAAAATAAATTGAAAATTAGAGCATTTACAATTGCTAGTGTGCTTAGTTATTGAACTGTCTTATCCACTAGAAATTGTTTGTCAAAGCTTACAGTTATGAAGCAGTAGACACGAAATAATTCACCTGTAAGAGTTAAACTAAATTCAGAAGGGTATTGGATTTAAATTTCTGAGCATTTGTTCTATTTGATATTGCAGATTCTGGCATTATTAAATGAGGTTTTTCAATGAGATACGTATATCAGGAAATTAATAATTTGTGTTTCAGAATATAATAATATTATTATAATAAAATCAGTTTTTAATATATATATATATATATATTGAAATAAAAGTTTTAATTTAATATTTGTAAAAAATTATTAAGTAGTTTTGATGTATCAATTTTATATAGTTTTTGATATCTAAAAAAATAATGAGCGGTATCGATTTTTTAATGCGATTTATATGCGAATGAATAAGATTAAAGAAAATTCACCTTCGCTTGTTGAAAATGAAGATGTTACTAAAATTGATGATTTAAGTAAACTCTCTAAACTCTTGAGTAAAGAGTCAAATGAAAATCCAACTGATTTATTAATAAAGTATGAAAATACTGAAGAAAAGGTTCTGGATCATGAATCAAAATTTGCTATCGACCCGGAAATAGAAAATAGAAAGCAAGGATTAGATCAAATTAATGTTAATGTGTCGAGGAGTTATGATCGTGGCTGGAAATATCAGATGCTTGCATTCTGTCTGGTCAATGGCCACTGGAGAAACTCGACTACCGGGGGCTGAGTTCCTCCGCCTCGTGCGGTCCACAGCATTGCCTTGACAAAGGCGGCCAAATGTTCGTATTCGGGGGACGACTCGGAATCCGAGACTCGTCCGCGACTATCCGGTTCAGTAAGCACTTCAGTCTCGATTTGCGAACATTCCAGTGGACCGAATACACCCTTTTCAATAAATAATTAACAATGATGAATTGTGAAAGTGATTCAGTCCTCATTAGGATATGTTGATTGGGAACTTGCCAAAACTGGATCTGCAGGTAAATGGAAACCGACATGAAGACAGGAGTTAATGAACTCTGCGCGTGGCTATCGCGCTCAACCTGCCACTCTGCGATCAATCCGTTAAAGTTAATAAATGTAATTCTCAATCAAATATAAAACTAAAAATTTTACACAATTAATAATTGAAAATCAATAAGTAGTGAACCATTCTAAAAAATATATTTCTTTTTAAATTGAAATATCAGATGATAATATTAAACCCAATATATAATGTAATTAATTTTGTTATTAAACCATTTTTCAAATAATTATAATTTCTAATTTATTTAAAATCATAACAAATTGAACTAAAACTTAAAAGGTTGACTTTAGTGACACATAACTAAAAAATGTCTTGTATTGAACTTAAAATCTTTTTCCTGGCTACATTTAAAAAACGGATTAAATAAACATTTATTTCATACAATTTTGGTTACTACGAGTGGTTAATTTAAATTTGCCTTTCGCCAAAAAAATTTATTATTTTTTTAATTTAAAATTTAAAATATTTTTATGTTAATATTCTTATTAAATATTTTAAAATTACAAATGTTATAATAAATCAAACTATTAAAAATCAAATACTTATTTAAAAATAAAAAAATATGTTATTTAATGTATCTATTAAATATCTTCAAATTAAAAATGATAAGAAAACCATTAAAGATTAAATACTGATTTATAAATAAAAATATTTTTAGTCATAACAATTTATATATTTTAATAGAAGTTATGAAACAATTTTAAATAAATTTTTAGTTTTAATGTGAAAATTATTTAATAAATTTAAAGTTTAAAATT
>MQRK01192402.1:19299-30028 GCA_001938485.1 Girardia tigrina | reverse complement strand
TACATCCATAGGAGTTAAATTAGGTTGCGAATTAAAAAAAAGATTTCCTGAAATCTTCTTAGAGCACATCCACTGAAAAGATGTTGAGAACAGGGGATAACTTGATGAACTTTATTGAACCTTATTGAATAATAAGGACCATTTTCTGCCGACTGTTGTACCGATCGAATTATCCAAAATGTATACATTACATGGATTAAATACATTCAATTCCAATGTATTATGTGTTTTTGCTCTCATGAAAGGAAGTCTGCTGCTTTATAGAGTCAATTATTTTGTAAGATAAGTTCTTACTCCGGGGTTTACTCCGGGATTTCTCTAAGTAAGATGTAATGATAGGATTTGCAATATGGGCTGTAACGCTCACTCCGGTAAACTTTGGAAAAGCTGGTAGGAGATCCTGCGTCCTATACCAACTGCTTGGTCACAGACAACTCCGTTAAATTAAGTTCGAAAGTTAGAAGATATTCTTGTCACTGGAACTTGCTCGGCTTCAACGTCACCCCTAAGAACCTTAATAAATATTTGCTTTAATAAACTGGATTTCCTTCAAACCATTTGATAATTCAATCCCAACATTCGTTCATTCTTTCTCACTCGAAAAACGTCGTTTACGAAATCCAATTTCTCAATTCCGATTTATAATTAAAATAAAATTAATTCTTGTTTCCTCCGTTCCGACTGGTAATAAATTATCATCATTTACGAGACGAAATCGAGATGAAAATAATATTAAATTTCCATAATTTTATTTATTTTTTGTAAATTCTCCTGTATCATTTCAACCTTCAGCACGGGCTGCCATCGTTGATTAATTAATTAAATTAATTTATTATTGGAATATTAATTAGAACGAAACGGTTTTCTGAGATGAGAAGGTTATTTGAAATAGAAATTTAATAATTAACAGTTAGTAATTAATAGTTATTATTATTTATACATATTTTTGCATATTTATTTTCATTCAGAATTCTTTTAATGGCCATCGGTGCGAAGAGAGATTGATGACCGGGGGCTGGAGATTGAGTGGCCCATTATTTGGATCGGGAAACAGCCGGGCCGAATAAAAGACGGAGTCGCATGATTTATGGCCCAGAAATATGAGTACTTCCCCTCGAAATATGTGTTGAAGATTTAAAGATGATTTCGTCACATTTCACGCGGGACGAGCAAAAAATTGGTTTCATTGATATTTTCCGTTTAATTTTTATTATTCTTATTTAATTAATTTATTATTTAAATAACAAAATCATGTGTATAAAAATAATAAATAACACTTATAAAATATATATCAACAATTTAGGTCGTCAAGTATGAAATTTGTAGAACTAAAGTCAAAGTTAATTGGTAATTTACCAATGCCAATATTTATGTCATTCATCAAAGTGTGCACCTATTTTATCAACATACTTTTGCCATTTGAGCGGTGGTGCTCCGACAAATACTCGTAGACAAAAATGCGAAATCAAAACCGACATTTCCGCGCAAAGCGAATTGAGTAATTACGAAATTTGTTACAGTGTTATTCATAAATAAAAAACTTTTGATTACGAAATATAAAACGAAATTACAAAATATATAAAATGTAAAAATATATTAAAAATTTAATTACAATATATATTTTAAATATTAATATTATTAATTTTTATATTATATCCGAATTAATTTTTTTAAAACTTAAATAAATAAATTATTTGAACTTATTTAATTATAAATATGATAATACAAATTATTCAAAAATTTAAGTCACCAAAAAAACCCCTAACAGATAGATTTTGAATTAGCATGTATGAATGCATTGTCTATTTGTTTTCAAATGTTATGATAGTTGTTGTCTATTTCCTTTTGGTCCATCTTTGTGGAGCTGAATACAGAACGAAGGCTTACCTAACCTTTATTGTAATAACGAAAATGTTAAATTATATACTAAAATATTAATTGTACTCAGACTTTTTTCCTCCAGAAGATGTTGGAGCAGCTTTTGGTGACTTGAACGACAGTAGACCAGACTGTCTCGAAAATATTTATAATTACTGGGAAGATAACTAACTTTTCTTGAAACACAATCGACATGGTCAATCGTTCTTTCCAATCCTCATGTGTAATATGCAAGAACGTGCCGCTATCAAAGTTCCAAATCAAATTTCTGTAGTTTTTTCACGGTCTTAAGTGCAGTACGTGGTTTTGTATTGTTATGGAGCAAGATGGAAGTCGACCTACATACCAAACTCTGTTGGTTTTCCTTGAATTTTCCCATAACATTATCCAATTGGTTGCAGTAGACATTTGCTGTCATGGGAAAACCAGATTTCATGAAGTTATAATAGATTACACCTACGACAGACTACTAAACATTCAAAATAAGCTTCTTTGGATGAATGTTGTGTTTTGTGGTTCATTCATGTCAAGTCACCTGGCTAAACGTTTGCGATTATCATATTGGATTCAATTTTCATCTCAAGTGATGTTTTGATTCAAAACGTTATCACATTTATAATAAGAAAGCATCATTGATCAATTTCTTTTCTGCTTTTCTTTCAGCTAATGTGGAAATCACTTATCCAACTTTTTCACTCTTTCGATTTAAGCCAGGTGATTCAATATTGTTTACTTTGTAACAGTAAACGCTAGTAATAAATCATATGCACTTATTGTTGAATCAGACGACACAGTTACCTTCAGTTAATCCTTGTTTACCTGCATTCTTGGGTGACCAAACGCAATCTCGGTGCTTCGGTACAAATTTCAAAGCTATAGCTAAAAAAGAAGAAACGTGAAAATCGATCGCAAAATTCCACCCGAACAGACAAAAACATGGCGAGTATATAAAAACATCATTTATTCATTTTAATATTAGCTTTTAGTCAATTAAATATTAGCATTTTAAATTAATTAGTAAATTTATAAAAATTTTATATATTTCATCAAAAAATAAAGAAAAACACTAATTTATTGTTTAATAACAATTTAACATAATAAAAAGATTTTAAAGGTAAAAATTTATTGTTAATGTCAGCTGCTGTTTTAATATTGGAATTACGTGCAGAAACGTGTTCTGAGATTTATAACATTTGCCAGAAATTTTTGAGCTCGTTTGTTTGCCGATACCGGTTATATCGGGACATGGGGCCGAGATTCGCAGTTTCGACCAAAAAACATTTTTCACTATGCTACTGGAATGCCAAAAAAGTGATCAACGAACTTTGATCCTTGGGAAGTGACACTGCTTGACACCTACATGCTGGGTCCAAAGAATGCTCATGAGGAGTTATGCAGAAGAACTTGTAAAACAATAGAGTCTGTTGCGGAATTTTTGTCGGCGTTATGAATCAAGACAAAACAACCACACTGAAAGAGCTGATCCTGTTATCACGGAACTGCTCAGCGTATATTGACATGCAGCGGCCTACACATAAACAATAAAAGTTTCAGCTCTGAAGGTAGCTTCTAGTGAATAACTGATGCATTTGCTACTAATGCGACCTGATACGTCATATACCATGAGATTGAAATGCAGTAACGACGCCAAGAGGATGCACCCCCACTACAAAAAACTCGAGCATAACTTATTGTGGCTCCAAAACCATTCCTGTGTCGACTGCTCACATTGCCACCGGGATTCAAAAACGCAGACCATCAATGTTGCTCAAGCTGAGTGCCTGTGAGGCTAACGCTGCGAAAGACAGTTTTGAACTTCAGATATAACAGAACAGCTTGTTTGAAATAAAATATATAACCTGTATATCCAGAATCTATTCTGGATATCGAGTTTATCTGGATTTATTTCTGAGTACCTGCAGCCAATGGCACTGGTATACAACTAATGGCAAACAAAAGAAATCTTCCAAAAGATGTTTTAAATTTGTTTTTGCTGTTGGACTTGACTTCTATACTTTACACAGCTTGCATAATTTAAAATGTGATACTTTAATATTAGATCCGCCATCTTTGTTTTTATGGTGTCCAAAATGCGACTTTAAAACAATATGCATAGGTAAAATAATTACAATAAGTCTAATCTAAAAAGGCCAGGTAGGTCCAGAATTTGCCATGCTTAATTGCACTCAGCCCCGGTTGGGAACAAGCGTCAACAAATGAGGTGGAAGAAAAGAAAATAAATCAAATGAAGACCTTTTACAAGGAGATCTCATTGGAGTAACGATGTGCTCGGGACCTCCATGTCAAGACAATTGAGCTAATGGAAGCTTATTGGTATCCACAAATTCGTTTAACCTTCTTATCCTTTTCATTGTCCTCAATTATCACTAAGTATAACTATATTGCATTAGTATATCAATTTACGTGTCTCAACTGCTAATCCGGCGACATGCAAGAAACGAACGTCACATTGAAACATTCAAATTTCGCGCATCAAATATCAACTCCAAGAAAGAAATATTTTTTGGAGTATTTTAGACAAAAATTGTCGCACTCCATTGAGACTTTCTGCATTATTATTATCGTTATTACTATTACAGCGATTAATGGGGAAACCCTTCTGCAGGTTCAAACTGGTTCATCGGTCGATTCGGAGATCAACAAATCGGTTTCATCATCTTTCAAATAAAATAAATTATAAATTTGTATTGTAGGATATATTTTCGAACGATTTTTAAGTGTGTTCCTTAGAGGGGTGCCTCTCCTACCAAGATGGGAGATCGATATTTTGAATGTTCATTAGAGGGGTGCCTCTCCTACCAAGATGGGAGACCGATAGAATGTTTCGGATGTGCAGATTGTTTGAACAGATTTTCAAAATGTTAACTTCAAAGTTTTAATTTTAATTGATAGAATATAACAAGATATAAATAATCACATGTATAAAAAGAGCTTTTTATATTACTATGTTTTTATCAATAATAATTATTTTTATTTTTATTATTATTATTATTATTTTAATTATTATTATAACTATAATAATAAAAATAATAAATGTTTTAATTACTATTTTTATTTTTATTATTATTATTATTACTATTTTTATTATTATTATTATCCTTATTATTATTATTTTTTATTATTATTAATATTATTATTATTTATTTTTAATATTATTACTGTTTTTATTATTATTATCATTATTATTATTTGTTATTATTATTATTATATATTATTAATGTCTCAATTTTCTTGTGTATCTTTATGCAAATTATTTTCCTCTCATCCTCTCTCTTTATTATCGAATCAAATATGCATAATTCTATTTTGTGATTCGACGGAATATTTTTTCTGTTCGTTAAAGGAAAATCTGAGTCCATTCGAGTATAAAAGATGAAAGTAAATGGTCCGTGGGACAAAGATGATGCTCGTGGCAAGTGTTCTGTTGCTGTGCTCGACCTTCGTTTGGACTGGCAGTGGCACCGAGTCCGCCTGGTCCGCGGACCAACTCGCCAGTCTCATTGACAGTAAACCGATCTATTTGAAAAATAATTTATTAAAAAGGACATTTCGAAGATATAGCGGAACGATATTCGGCAAGCGGTCGCCGTCTTCCGTAGAAAGACAAATGTGGATTTTATGCAAGCAATATCCGGAATTAAAGTGCTCCTTCTAGAAGGGCGAATGTGTTTCACCATGAACAAATTTGTGACCGTTTTGTTGAGATAGAATGAGACTTATTTGTGAATGTCGCACCGAATTCTTTTGCAATATAAAATGTTGTTGAGATCAATTTCCAAAGATTTCGTTTATTAAATTATTTATTTTAATTTTATTTTCAGTTAAATACTTTTATTATTTTATTTGTCAATCACGAATTAATTTTGCGTCCTCGATGATTTTGACCTTTTAGATCCGACTACCAATTCTTGAAGATGGACATGTTTGAGAATGCATCAAAGGTTCGAGATGAAGAATTCTC
Organism: Girardia tigrina; assembly: GCA_001938485.1. Taxonomy (NCBI): domain Eukaryota; kingdom Metazoa; phylum Platyhelminthes; order Tricladida; family Dugesiidae; genus Girardia; species Girardia tigrina. The sequence continues at coordinate 24,168 of MQRK01192402.1, read as the reverse complement.
TGATGATACATTGCATTAAGAGGAGTAAGACTGGTCGTGCAGGTCTCAACCAAAAATGGTCTTGTTGAAAGGGTCTCCGAGATTTTCCATTATAATTCCGAATTGATTCGAGATTTCCTTCTTTTTTCTTCATAGGATTGACTAACATTTGCTCTTCAATTAAATTAATCAACGAGATTAAATTATATGATAACAAAAGAAACATTTAAGAATTATCAGGAGAAAGAAGAACTTACCAAAAGAATTTTGGCGAAAGATGATAGCAACCTGAATTGGTCGCGGACAACTGAGGGTCGTGTCCGTGAAATTAGTTATTAAAAATTATTACAGAATATAATTTAGACTGTAAAAACCTCTAATACCTTACCGTCCGACAGAGGTGGAAATATGCTTGGGGAAGGAAGAGGCCTGGGGACAGCTTAATTAAAATATTTGGTTTATTTATGTTAGGGGGTTTAGTCTTGAAAAGGGTTTCTCTAGAGTTTATGCACTTAGAACGGAGATCGATTTACTTTTCAATGAGAAGAAGTTCTCGGAACGATTAATTACAAAACTGAGTCGCGTTCGAAATCGCATTTTTCCGCTGAATCAACCAAACATCTGAACGAACTAAAACCATGACTCAATGGCAAAACAAAACTTATTTCTGATACATGTTCTGACGAGAAGGGAACCAGACAAAGTTGACTATTTAGGACACGTGCTAAAAAGCGTCGTTTTGCGCCCTCTACATACGGTGAAATGTTGGCACAAAAATGGAATCATAGAAAGACAATTTAGAACAATCATATGCGATATGCTGATTACTGTGTGAGATGAGTAAGGTAACAGAAATTGGATAGACGTTTTGCGTGAGCCAAAGGAGTTACAGGAGTTATGACATTTCGATGATTAAAGTCCATTAAGTCGATGGTGATGTTGATGTTTTATGGCGGTGCCGCACCGACCCTTACGGCTGCTTGATGTGTTTAATATTCTGATAATTTTAAAATTGTTATTAAAATTTAAAATAATAAGTTTTCGATAAAGTATATCTAATAAATTTGTATTAATTTAATAATTTTGATTATTGCTGTTGGATGAAAAAAAAGGAATTCAATTAATTTTTAAAAAATAGTCCTTGTTCCCACATAAAGTCAGCAACATTCGCTGCCTGCGTCGTACCAAATGCGAATTCCTCAAGTCGCCCATCCCTAGTCGAAATAACTCCTTCAAATAATGCTGCAATGGATGCTCCGTATTGAATCACAGGAATGAGCACAATTGTCGCAAGACATTCTCCATTTGTAAATAATTAGTTTTTATAAAAATTAAACATTTTATGTAGAATGACGAAAACCAGCTGAACACAGGCGCGATCCTGGTGGCGACATCCGTAAATGTTCTTATAACACTTTGAGGTCTTTTTGCACTGAAATTTATAATTTAAAAAGTTTCGATTACTCTTTCAACTTAATTTTGATTAGTTTTAGTCTTAATTAATTAATATTTATGAAATATTAAGAAGGTAAATTAATAATTGAACAATGTTCTACGTGGCTGCCTTGCAAACATCAGCACTACCGAAAGTAACAGAATATGGTGAACCAACCCTTGACGTGGCGGCATTTCCACTGAAAACATCCAAATGTCGACCAGATCCTCACATTCTAATTTTCTGTAAGAAGAACGTTTTTAGATTTTAATACTTCTAATTCCATTTAAAATCCCAATGGTACATCCTCTGTTTCTACAATATGATTAGATGTGACCAGTTTAATCTTTGTAGAGACTTTCAAAGTCTTTGAATCATTCTCCAAATTCCCGGTTAATTGAGCTATGTAACTTTTAACCATTTTATCAGAATTTGTTTTATGTTTCAGTAAAGGGAAATCGCAAAACCTTCTTTGCCGACTTTTATGGAAGAACAGAGAGACTTTTGTCTGAAAGGATTTTAGATACAGTTAGGGATTAAATTGGAAGCTAAAACTTTTGATGTAGTAAATTAATTTAAATGAATAATAATAATGCAAAATTCTTGAAGAAAACTTTATCATAATAATTAAGTTAAATAATTAAATAATTAAAATATTTTTATGTATATAAATATTTGTACTATATATGGTTGGTAATTTAAATAAATTGGTTCATCCAAAAAATAACTGAATCATATTAAAATAAAGAAATTGTTATAAGATTCTTCGGTGTCTTTTATTAAACAATTCTCTCACAGATTACAAATCAATAAAGTTTCAACAATGTAGATCTCCACTTGAAATATTAAACTGAACTATGAAGTAAACAATGATTTCAGAATCTGAAAATATAATATAAATTTTAAACGATGAGATCTTATCCATCCTTTATGCACAATTAACTGACAACATACCTAAATGACACATAAAGTGTAGATTGTTGCATAAAATGAGCATTCAATGCATCTAAAAAGATCTGTGGTTACTGTTGAGTTCGTGATCAACGGTATAATTTATAGCGCAAATATTTATTACTATAACAATTAACCATTTTTCAAACAAATTTATGAGGAACGATGTTTTCTTATTTCATACAAACTAGACATCAAAATTGCTAAATATTGGGTTGGACAAAAAGTAATTGCGTTTTTGAGTACGTGCTAATAAAAAGCTTGAAAATATAAAACGATGTGATAAAATTTAAATTCAATTATATATTCTGAAACCTTAATTTTCAGACCGTGTTTATACAAAATATTAATTGATTTTGTTTTAATTTATTACTTTACCGTCAATTCGAAATGGAAAATCAAAATGACCATATTCGTCATGTTTTGTTGCATTATTTTCGTAAAAGGAAAACCGCTGTGCAAGCTCATAAGAAGATATATTTTGTATATGGTAGCGACTCCTTAAAACTTCGACAGTGTCAATACTGGTTTTCTAAATTTCCTTCTGAAAAATTTTATCTGAAAGATTCACCACGCTCCGGTCGACCAGTTGAAGTTGATGACGACAAAATAACAGCACTGATCAAATCTAATCCACGTATGATGACAAGAGAAGTTGCAGAGACTCTGGAAATATCAAAATCAAGTGTTGGAAGTCATTTAAAGAAACTCTGATTCGTCAGTAAACTCGAGATGTGGTTACCACACGAACTGAAAGAAATTCATTTAGTGAAACGTATAGACATTTACGATTCACTTTTGAAGCGAGAACAAAGTGATCCATTTTTGAAGCACTTGAACGAAAAATGGATTGCTTACAACAATGTAGAACACCGGCGATCATGGACAAAACGTGGTGAGCCTGCCAAAACGATCCAAAAAGCAGAAATTCACCAAAAGAAGGTTATGCTTTCCGTCTGGTGGTATTTTAAAGGTATTCTGTTTTTTGAACTCCTTCCGAGGAATGAAACCATCAATTCAGACAGATATTGTGGTCAGCTGAAGAAATTGGCTCATTCAATTGAACAGGAACGTCCTAAATTGGCAAATCGAAAAGGAGTTGTAATTCAGCATCATAACGCAAGACCGCATACAAGTTTGACCACTCGCCAGAAACTATTATCACAGGGTTGGGAGGTTTAGCCGCACCCACCGTATTCTCCAGACTTGGCCCCATCGGATTTTCATTTATTTAGATCACTGCAAAATTCCTTAAACAGAAAAACATTCGCCAGTGATGATGACATCAAATCGTTTCTAGACGGCTTTTTTGCTGACAAAGGCAAAGGTTTTTATGAATCAGGAATAATGAAGCTACCGGAAAGGTGGAAGAAAATGATTGAAAATAATGGACACTATATCGTGTAAAAATATTTGTGCATCCATGTCATTTTTTGATAATAAATATTTTAGTGAAAAACGCAATGACTTTTTGACCAACCCAATATCATTAAGAAACTCAATCCATCATGAAATGTACCTTGGTTGAGGAATAAGTTCTCGCCGTTTTTTGAATTTTTAATCAATTTTAAATCAATTTAATATTTAAATCAAATTTTTTGATGTAATGTTATATGTTATTTGAAAGCTTTTGTTTTGCTCTAAAAATGGTGTATTTTGTTTTTTTTATTCAGATTAACCTTTGTCGATTTTTAAACCATTGAAATGGAGTGTCAACTCGACAAAAATGATCATTTCCGACACCATCTATTGGTTGTGTATAATCGAGGTGCTAAAGCCGCAGACGCTGCCGAGAGCTTTGTGCTGTATACGGAGAAGGTGCTATAGCTGATAGAAGTGCTCGTGATTGGTTCGCAAAATTTGAAATTGGAAATTTTGACCTCAAGGATGTACCTCGTTCAGGATGACTAAATGAATTCGATGAAGAGCGTTTGATCAAACTTTTGCATGAAGACGCGCGTCAAACCACTCGAGAATTGGCGGAAAAACTGGATTGTGATAAAAAAACTGTCGTGAACCACCTGAAATAAATGGGAAAAGTTAAAAAAATTGGAGCTTGGGTCCAACATATTTTGACCGAAAACAACAAAAATTAGCGATCCACAATTTCAGCGAGTTTGCTTGCCGGTCATCGCTCTACTCACGGTCATAAGTAACAATTTCTTTGTCAAATTGTAACGGGTGAAGTGAACGCAGAACTTTATGTTCAACTGCTGCATGACTCAACGCCGCTATAAGACAAAAACATCCGGATCGACAACATGGCGTTATTTTGCAACACAACAATTCACGTTCTCATATTGCCAGAATGACAAAAGAAGCCATTCAAACGCTTGGTTGGGAAGTGTTACCGCACCCTCCGTATTCACCTGACTTGGCTCCTGTTGGGAACGTTCATAAAATAAAATTTTTGAATGTTATGAAATTATTAGATAAACAATTACATTCCATAAAATATTGTTATAAATATGTTAAAATAGATTTTCAGAAATTTAATATAAAAA
>MQRK01192402.1:4864-15186 GCA_001938485.1 Girardia tigrina | reverse complement strand
ACCACCGGGAATACACAGCTGCTAATTATGTTCTTCTTATTCCGGAGAGACAATTTGTTGTTCTTCAACACTGGTCTGATCGTCCGTAATTTCGCTGCTCCTTTTTGAATTCTGGCTTTATATAATTTTTTATAATTTTTAAAGATCCAAATCATTTTTGAGAATTTTTATTTATTTTCGATCTAAAATTTTGAAACTGGCAAGTAAAATTACAAATTTGTTTGTGAAAGATTTTTAAATTAAATAATTTTTTGTGTGAGAGAAACTTTGTCAAAAAACACAAATAAAAGAAAAGACAATTAACCGAATAGAAATTAAAATTCACCAGAAATTGGACTCAGTACCTTAAATACCTTAAACTATGCTACCACTCGTAGGTCTCTGTGGCAACTTGGAGAATGCCCGAACACACGGAATCAGTTTAAATGTCGGCCAACCAGATTTTGATGGAAGTTTAATCAAAATTTAAAAGAATAGAGGTCAATTTTTCGAAATCGATTAAAATGTTGAATGACTATTTATTAAAAAATGAAAAATATTATAACATTTATTAAAACATTTTTACCTAATAACCAACCTAATGTATAAAAATAACAAATAGTTTTGAAATAATATTGACAAAAGAAACCTAAAAAGAAGCAGATAAAATATTAACGATCGTTGGAAGCACTTTGTTCTGTGTCTTCAGGTGGTGCAGTTTGTTGGGGCGGCGAAGGTAGCCACATCATTTTCGTTTGCTCCATTTGCCCATCTGATCCATGCTGTGTTCTAAATTAGTTAATAAATAAATTCAATCTTTTCCTATAACAATGGTTCCAATTTTTGTACCTATAACTGAGGGTTTGTACCACGACTCGAATAGGTTTAATGTTATTTATTAAATAAAATGAATATAAACTACGAAAATATATAATGCAAAGTAACTAATTGATAGTTTTATCCAATTTATAAGAATAGTTAACAAGTAAGGGAGCTTTATACAAAATGCCAAAGAAAAAACATATTATAAATTTTGGAAACAAATTTGAAGTTTTTAATTTGATGTTAAAATTACTTTTATTTATTTAAGTAACGATAATTTATGCGATCGATCTATAAAATATCGAGCTAAACATTCAATTAAATCTAATTTCGATAAATTACAACGACTATCATACAGGGTTTGCAACTTAATTTAATCCATATGATAAAAAAATATTTCGGCCAGTATTCTTCTAAAGTCGGATAATTGATGCAACAGTTTTTGGTTGTAATATTAATGATTGGGCAATTTCACTTGGACCCATGTTTCGCTCATACTTTTGAATTATGAGATTTCTTTCGTTATCGATTATTTTTCTATTTAGCGTATCATTATTTCGATCTTCCCATCGCGCTCTTTGATTTGTTGTTGCCATTTCATTTTCAGCCTCAAAAATTTGTTCGTCAATTTCATTTTGATTTGAAATTTTTTTTAAGCATATTTTAGAAATACTTCAACTGATGTAAATAAATCCTAAGAAAATTGATAAGAATTTTCTTATTCAAAAAGATTTATCCAAGTTAAACATTAATATATCGTCATTTGATAAGAGAAATGGTCTAGTCGTTTTATATTATAAGGATTATGTCAATAGAAGGAATTATATTGTTAAAGGACCACGTTTTATGAAAATTAATAGATTTCAATAAAATGAGTAAATTACTGCTATAAAAGAGTATAAATGTTTCCATAATTAATTATCAAATTTTAATAATCAGGGTCATATTTATTAAAATCTTGCAAAATATTTACATTTAATATTCTCTTTATTTCTGTGCTTTAGTGACGAATCAGACTCTGGAATATCGCAAGTCAAATCTTAAACTTGTTATCAAGGACCGAAAATATTTTTTGCTTAACTTCAACGCATCATTGCAGATACACAATTCGGATGGGATAATACCGAGAAGGTAATTGCTACATTACTGGAAAGGTATGGAGGCCAAAAAAACCTTTCTGAAAGGAAATCAGTTTCATGAACATAAAACTAAACTATATCAGCTCATCAACGAAAGAAACCCTAAAAGACTAAAATGGACATTGTAAGGTTCCCCTGAGAGTTCAATAGGAAATGAAAGCGGGAAAGGTTGATTAATCTCAGCAATGCAATTGAAAAGTTCTTAAATGGGAGTAATTTCAAGAAAAATTGTACGGACTATCTTGAACTGATTATCTTGTGGAATCTAGATACAAAGATTTACACGCTGTTTACACTGGTACCTTCTGTGTTCAATGAGCTTATAGTTGGTCATTATCAAAAGCTTTACTAAGCTTGCCCGCTCGAAGAGTGGGTAGATAGAGGTTGATACCCTGGAGAATGCTGTGTTAGTGTTGATTCTCCTGACGAGGCTGAAATAAACATTGGTATATCCCAGCTGAGTTATTGGAAGGCGCTCAGATCGAATGGAGAGATTGCTGAAGTTCTGAAGCGGTGAAAAATTGAAGCTTGATTTTGAACTGATATGGAACGGTTTTCATAAATTTCTATCGGCTTGGAGGAGTCTTAAAGTGGTGACACTATTTAAATGAAAATCTGCAAAATCCGAGCCATACAACTATAATGGTTTCTTTCTCTTTGAAGTTACTAGTAAGGTTTTTGATTCAATCATCGTAAATAAAATCCTACCGGTGATAGAAGAAATGATTCAGACATATACAGGAAGAAGGTCAATAAAGGAACCAAAAGGTATATCGGATATTTATTGATTTGAAAAAGGCATTTGACAGGGTCTTGTGCGAAGTTCGGTGGGCTTACCTGAAAAATTCGGCTTAATCGACAAGATTATCTCTGTTTACAAATAATTTAATGAGAATGTCATGGCGACTATAGTAAACAGTGATGTTACCATCGAAAAAAGAGCAAGACATGGATGTGTGATGGGACCTAGTTTCTTCAACTTGGTATTCGATGAAGTCATCAAAACAGCTATACTGAAAGGACATAGGGAAGGTTTCACCTTGATCAATGAGCAAAGGCATTGCATTTTATGTCAACAGACTTTCATATGTAGGTGACCTCTGTATCATCGACTATGATCGAACCTGAAAAAATTATGATATACTTATGTCTGGATATGACATATCACGTTTCTGGAGTTTGGACTAAGAATAAGTGCCACTAAGATAAAAGTAATGCGCCTTACTGCCGAATCAGACTCTGGAATATCGCAAGTCAAATATGGTGAGAAAGTCATAGAATAGGTGAAATAATTCTGTTATCTTTGAAGAATATTAATCACTAGTCGTAGCTGCAACCGGAATATTAGTCAAAAAAAATGAAATGAAATGCGAGAGGCTAAAAAGATGCAACCTGTATAATTCAGAGTAACTGCGTCCCAATAGTATTGAAGAGAAAACTGATTGAGACTAGTATTTTCCCTGTGATCTATTATGGTGGTAATTGTTGGACAACGCCTGAAAAGGGCGTTGCACTGTTACAAGTTTTCCATAATTGCAGCTTAAGGATGGCTCTCAAGAAGACCAAATTTGACAGGATCCAGAAAAAAAGGATAAGACGATAGGACTGACTGGGTCAAGAGTGATTTTAGCTAAAAAATGCAAATACAATCTAAGTATACAATTCATGGTAGAGTGTGACTGAGATTTGAAGATTTCTTAACTCTGAGATCGCGTCAGAAAATCACAGAATCAAAAACCGTAAAAAGCAACTGATGAGAGAGCTCATTGCTCGCGATGTGATCTGGATATTCAACAATCTGGCAGATTTGACAGAATACAGGAAAACTCTAAAGGAAAGAGGGTTTCTTGAAAATGATCAAGAATTTAAACACCTGATCAAAGCAACCATATCTCAGCTATTGAAAGAAGTAGTCGAGCACGAGAAAGAATATCCAAAAATGCTTCAGTTGTGAATGAAACTATTAGCTTGAACATTCCCTTCTTGCTTTAAAGAATTTGCTGAGTAGAAGGAATTCACAAGACCCATTTAGAATGTGCATCTGGCCACGGCGCCGACGACACATAAAGGTGGTGGTTCATTCATATATCCCATTAAGAACTGCCATAAAAGTTATAAAACTAATAGATGGCTAGAGCAGTATTTATTCATTAATCATCGAATCCAAGGTAATGGTATTACGAGCATCCAAGGAGTACAAAGAGTAGAAACAGAAAGACGTACTAGACCTTTGAACGTGAACGCAGAACATGATAAGCAAGTGTCTGTCGGTGTAACTGATGAGGAATGTCCAAGAGTAATCCCTAGTGTGGTGCTGAATTTTAGGCTGGATAGTAAAACGGATAAAGGAGTGTCTCATTGATCATTTCCTTGTTGCTATAAGAGCATTTATGCAACAAAAAGTCTTCAAAATAACGGAACGAAGGAACTTGGCTGGTCATTTCTCAGAAGGAAGCCGAAGCGTACCCGTCCATTGAAAGCTCACACTCTTGCATCTGAAGCCGTGTGGGAGGATCAGAAAACTTTGTATGTGTTTAATAGTTTCTTTCAGATATTGAGTCTATGATTCAGTACCCTGTGTGCCAATGCTGAGTATTATTTGTAATACACAGTTATATGTCACAGTTAGGGGAAACTTAAGTTGATAATGTATTTTTAGTTTTTAAAAATCAGGCCGCTGCACTCTTTTTTAAAATTTTAGGAGATTGGAGTTTATAGAAAACAAACTGATACCTGTTAATATACTTCCAAAACAGTTTTTGTGAACCTAAATATAAAAGTAAAACGATAAAAATCTTAATTAATCGTGTTTGTTAGTTGCATTCAAAATTTTTTAAGTCTTTTGAAAGTATTATTAAAGTAAGTTCTTTTTTAAATCAGAAAGGTAATTCTAAATCTTTTTTCTGAAAAATTAATAAACGAAAAAGTAGATAGAATATTTTAAAAGAAATTTCTAAAAATCAGAGTTCTGATTCCTCCGATGGTTCTAAGGAAAAAATTGAAGTTACATTAGATACTTTATTTAGGTTACTTTGACCTAAATGAGAGTTGCAACAGCAGTCTCAACCAGCGAATTGGACTACCTGGCTTTCTTTGCAGGTGAGTCAAATAATTATTTCATTTATTATGAATTAATTTAACAATTAATTTGATTAACTATCTAATAATGATTGTTGATCTGCCAAAATATATTGTCTCTAAAAGTATATTTCTAAACAGAGGACCTTTATTTCTAAGAACACAGGAGTATATGAAGTTATATATTGATCTAAGTATTATCACATATAATATTGGAGAGAGGAATGAAAAGAAATCTGCTGGTTATGAGGCCCCATCAATATCTTGTATTAGGAAGAAGGGGATAAGTCAGCTGGATCAGTTGTTCAAATATTTAAACAATACGTAGAATCAAATATTCTTTTTTCTTCTACAAACTGTAAATGTGTATGAGAATGATAACTGGAATGGGCAAAACTATGAAGTATTTTGAAATATTACAACGGATCTGTTCCAGATTGAATTTTAATAAAAAATAAGAATAATATATAAATAAATTTCTTTAATAAATTTTTTTGTCAAACATTTTTGTGTGATAAAAAAATATTGTTTTAGTGTTGTGGGGAGGATGTTGCTTAGCAACGTTTTGTTTTGGAAAATAAAGGATTTTGAGTTTGAATTGTGACTTATAATTAGAATAATCTGAATTTTGATTTTTGTGTAGAAATTTTTATTAGAATTTAGTAAAATGGATAATAATCTGCTGCGGTCGTGAATCTTATTGTATTTAAGGTCGAATATAAAGACCAGTGATATGGATGGCTTAATTGAGATCAGCATCGGCGAACATGCAAAAACTTAGTTGTACTTGGTCGCTCCTAACGTCGAATGTGCTCAGAGAATTAATTTTCAGCTTTCAGATGAAAGGTGCGATATTCAATTATTTTTCCAAACATCGAGGTCAAAGTATAGAAATAATAAAAGACAAAGTCCAAGAAATTTATATAGATATTTTAAAGAGTTACAATCAGTTTTCTATGACACATCACCCATCTTTTATTAAATGTTACATGAAGGCTTATATCTGTGAATTTGCACCTTTGTTTGATAGAACATTCCAAAAAATTCAAAGATTTTTGATAATGTGGATTAAATGTGCTGCATTAAAGATCTTCAGAAGTTATGGCAGAACCCGACATTCAAAATTTAAAAATAACAAGAGCTAAATTTTTTTAATTATTATAGAATTAATTGTATTATGTAAAATTCTGTTCTTAAAAGTTTTTAATTGTGTTTGTTCATACATTTTGTTGCAGGAAATTTTACATACAGATGATTTTCTATCATGGAGTTTGGTCTCGTTCGAAAAGATAACAGTGCTTCGGGTAGTTTTGTTAGACGTATTTTGTCTCCGTCTTTGCCGCTCTAAACTTCTTTCTGTGTCCCGTGTCATCTTTCTATTTTTCCATTTCCTTGTCGACATTATGCGGCAGTTGTGCTTTGCTGATGTTTTGGTTTCTGCACAAATATTCAAATATTTCCAGTAGACAAAAATCGAATGTTATCCAATAAAAATTATATTATATGATTATACATAATAATTATAATGGTTTATTAAAAGTATCTTACTCGTTCGACCTTTGCCTCGCTGAACATATGTAATAGCAGCATACACAACACGGAAGTAGAAATAGAAAAAATCCAATTAAACCAAATACCAACAAAATGATTTCGTATTTTTGAAAGAGAGATTCTGTAAAAGTAAACAACATTAATGCGATAATCTCTTTCTATTTTAATTAAGTAAATGTTTCGAAGATATTTGAAGTAAAAAACATTTTCAGCGGGTTTACTGTATCCATTCGACCACGGTTACGCAAAGGGTTGGTTGCGTCAAGGTCAGACGTGCTCTTTGTAAAATTGCTAATTAAGATCAGTAAAAAAGAGATTTTATTATACACGAAATTCAAACAAATATTTCTACTTCTTTTCCAATTTTAATAATCATTTCATTAATTTCTACCAATGAAATAATTATTTGATTGTTATAATCTTTGCAAAAGAAGATTATAACAATCAAATACAAAATAATCTTCCAAAAATTATCTTTTAGCTATCTCAAAAAATAAACTTTTATTTAATTTCAAAAACTTTTAGAACTTTATTTGTAAATATTATACTTTTTAAAACAAAATATGTTTCAAAAGTCGCAGACATCAAGTTATGCTCCAATAACGAATCGTTTGTGTCCCCAGTGCCATTAGGAATGATCTCTTAATTTGCAATCGGGCATTTTACCATGATAAAACTTATGATAAAGCATATTATTTTTATCATATTAGACACCGGAGCCGAACTGAATGCTATCAGCAAATAAAAAATGCTAATGAAGTTGCAAGACTCAGATGAAACACTGTGTTAAGAGAACTCACACATTTGACAGAACATTTGTTACATTCACATTTCTTATCATCTTTATGATGATCAATATTATTGCTTTCACTAGAATCCATCAATCAATCTTCAATATCTCTCATTATTTATAATCTAAACTATACTTGAGAAGATTATTTTATTTAAAAATATTTAATTTAAATTTTATTGGCTGAAATAAAATATTTCTATAGTTATTTTTAAACATTAATTTGATTTTAATTATTTAAAAATTTACAAAAATAAAATCAATAAAATTATTTAAAATTTGCAATAATAAAATTAAAAATTTGAATATTAAATCTAAATTTAAATAAATTAGTTTCATATTATAAGAATTAAAATTTGATCATCCATCTGATTAGGAGAGGCACAACCCCAAATCAACACACAACATTTAAACATGCAAACACTACAAAAAAATTATACACCCCATATTCCTCAGACACTGAAAACCCAGAGTTCATCCAGAAAAAATCAAGTATGCGGATAGATTTACAGTATGAGTGGAAGTATCCATTAAAGGGTAAATTTGTAATTTCTTTGTTGTGGACGGACTGAGCCCGGGTATATTTCTTGATACGAAGTATGAAGGGTCTCGGGATTAAGATTGATCTCGATCATAATGATGTTAATAGTGGAACAATTTTCGTTTCATTTATCTCGAAGGTGAATGCAGACACAACAGTCCAGAAAAGTCAGTAAAACTGAAAGGGCACTTTTTGAGGAGTCTTGCAGAGTGAAATAGATAGAAAACAGCGTTTAATACTAGAAAAGCATATTGAGAGTTTTAAGTTGCCAATGGGCATAGCGGCAGCGCCAGCAACGTTCCAAAGACTTATGAAAGCGATATTAAAGGAAGAAGGTTGGAGTGAATACTTAATATATTTAAATTATATTCCAGTTTTGGGGAAGACACGAAAGGAGCATCTGACCAGACTGCGAAAAACATAATCTAAATCAAAGATGCCTGTCTAAAAATTGCACCAGTAAAGTGCCACTTTTTGGCAAGAGATGTAAAGTACCTGAGCCTTAGAATATCAGCCAATGGAATTTTAATGGATGAAGATAAAATCAAGGTAATCCAGAAGTGACCACAGCCAGAGTCTCAAGAAGAAATGAGAAAATATCTTGGACTTTGCGAATACTACTGCAATTATAATACAGAGTACGCCAAAATTGTTCTACCATTAGAAGAGGCACGTAAAGACAGTTGGAACAAAGCTAGGACTAGATAATTACACCGGTTACAATGGTCAATCTGTTTGGGCGACGCATATCTTCATTTGAAACAATGTTTAATGACCGCTTCAATTTAGGCAGTTCCAAATAGGTATGACCAATTCATATTGGATACAGATGAATGTGATAAAACAAGTGGATGCATCCTTTCTCAAGTTCACTGGCAATGAAAAAGTAATAGCATACGCTTCGAATAAGTTGTCTACAGCAGAAAAACCTTAACATAAAAATTTGAACGCTCTATCTCGAGCACCAGAACAATGCCAAAAATGTGCAATGATCCACAAAATTCCGAAGGCAAAACGAAATGTTAAATACTATATTGAAAGTCAAAATGATAAAAAACCTGTTGTATACTGCCGTCGGATAGTCATGGAAGAAGAGGTGTGTCTGGCGTTGATAATTAAACTTATAAAAGACAAAAACGTTGAAGATCAATATCCTGGAGAACTTCAGAATACAGAAAGGGAAGCCCAGGTGCTATGACGAAGTCGGAAGGACTTGCGATTTAGAGGAGACTTGCTATATATTATTCACCAAAGAGACTATAAACTGCTTTTACCAAAGAATAGAAGAGATGAAATCATCAGCCATGTCCATATAATGCATGGGTACATCAGAGTCAGCAAAAAACAGCTCTTTTAAAGGAGAAATTCTACTGGCCAGGTATGTCTTTTGATGTTAGAATAAGAATAAAATAATATTTAAAGCGTTTCAGAGCCGAAAAAATCAACGGCCTGACAGAAATAAGCCTCATGGATCCCTAAATGCAGGTTCCCCCTTTGGAAAAATATCTATTGATGTAACAGGATCTCTTCCAGAAATTAAAAATGAATGTAGATACGTCTTGGGAATTATTGATAACTTTTCAAAACCCCCCCATTTTACTTACTTTTACCCCATGCTGATACCGCTGAAATATATGACTGCGAAAACAATATGCAAATCCTTGTTTGACAAGTGGATCGTGCAATTTGAAATCACGGACAGGATACATTTAGATAGAGGTACTGAGAGCGAGTTCGTACAGGAACTATGTGCACTTCTCGGAATAAGAAAATCTCGTAGCTCACAATATTATGCCTAGGTTGATGCGAAAATTGAAAGACTATTTGATACAGCGAAAGACATGCTTTTCGCAACAGCTAAGTCGTCCGGCTATGAATGGGAAGAAACAATCCCCTTTGCTGAATATGGACGAAGAAATACAATTTGTAAAAGCACTAGATTCTCACAATTTGAGGTGATTTTCCGTCGGAAAATGCTTCCGGAGTCATGAATGCTGTCACCAGCAAGACTCTTCTTTGTTCTGAGAATCCAATGATCTTCGCATATCTGCCGAAGTTCTTTAAGAATTCCTCAACTTTTGACTCAGATCCGTCAAATATTTCTGAACCTCTAATGTTCGGAGTCACGTGGTTGTTGGTCGTCATATTAAGAATATTAATTGGGTTTTCTTTACATTTATTTATATCACAATTTGAATTGCCACTAGAACAATTCTCCGTAAAACTTGCGTAGCTCGTCATCGTTCTTGATTGATAATCTTTAATAATATTCTTTAACGTTTTATTATTCAAACAAATTTAATTTACAATTTAATTATTACAAAAATAATTTATACTTTAAATTTAAAATAATTTTTATTTATTTTAAGAAAATATTATTAAAATATTATTTATGAAATATTAGTTTAATTTTAAAGTGATT
>MQRK01192394.1:348-14359 GCA_001938485.1 Girardia tigrina | reverse complement strand
GAATTCATAATTTGCCTGAAAGATGGTCGAAAGTCATAATTAACGATGGAAAATATTTTGATTAGAATAAAACTTATTATGTCATATAAATAAACTTGTCTGTTCTGCAAAAAAAATCCGAAAAACTAAGTTATACACCTAATAATTAATAAAATATGAACAAATTAATTTTGTGATATTCTTTTTATTTAAATTGTATTTAGTAATATTGTATATAATTATTATTTATATTTTATTCTATTTTTATTGTTGGATTTTTTACCTGGAACCCTCTTTTGATATTTACTGATAATTTCCATTTTGAGACTGTGATGAATTTTTGTCAAGTCTCAATCGTCATCGTTGAATTTGTCGTAAAATTCATTGTCATTACCGTCGTAATCATCAACCGTAAAAAACAAATAATAAATTATAAAACAAATTCCATTAGACTACAGCCGATTCTTTTTCTTTCTGTTTTATATTTACGATAATATTTAACAGAACTTTTACTTTTATCGATAGCCGATTAGTAATCACAATTTTCATCGTAATCAAAGGACGATTTTATTTTGCTCATTGATAGAAATTTTTATATCGTTAATTGATAACGGTGTTAATAATTTTAAAAAATTGAATTTATTTTTTAATAAAAGACCCGTACACAAGCCAACCTCAAAGCGGACCGAACATTTAGATCGGTGACATCTTACTACTTCTGTTACTCCAACTTTGAAGCGTGGCATTATTTTTTTCAGGTTCAAATTCTATTGGAATAAAAGAAAATTGTTATAAAATATATTTGTAAATATAATTATTGCAACTATGAAAATTATGACAAAATTTATACATAATGTTTGTAGGAGAACAAGTAGGATTAGCAGATTTTTTAGTCTATCCAATATTGGAACTGGTCGATATTTGTTTGTTGCGTATGAAAAAACAATTAATAGTTGACAACTCCAATTTTCCTCGAACAAATTCGTGGTTCCAAGCCATGAATAATCTACCAGCGGTTCAAAAAGAAAAGATTGAAGAAGAAGTCCACAAAGAATACATGAAATCCATTTTAAAAATCGAATTCGTTGATTGAATCAGTGTTTTGATTTTGCGAATTTTATTATTTGTTTTGTTTTAGAAAGTTTTATTTTCACATTTTCCAGGTGTCAGATTTTATGTTTAGACATAAATTGCATAATTTGTTCGTGATTCTTGTGTTATTGTTTTATTGTATTGATTTTCTGTACTTTGTTAAATAAAATTTTATTTAAAATTTTCTTTTAATTTTTTTTAAATTTTATTTTATTTTAAGTGTTTTGTTTTTTTTTACATTAGTTATATTTTTTGTATAAAAACTTAATAGTTTTAACCTAAAATAAAATCTATTTAAAAATTTAATGGACTTTCAAATTTTAAACTTACAACCTTTAGATAATTTACGAACGAATATCTCAATGAAATTAAATAAATTGTATTGATCTATCGTCAAGGGAGATAAAAGTTAGGTGGGTTAATGTGGTTTTCCACTTGCTTGCTTTAGATGGGAAGTTCAATTAATAATCACCACTGTCAAAGTTTTATTTTTCTGACACGCCGTATATAATATATGTTGAACATTTGTGTTATTTTTGCATAAGTAGGTAAAGACTCATCACATTATTTTTGTTGGAAACACAATAGTGATATTAGTCTCTTTCTTTTTCAAAAACCGCTCACTTCGACTGACAAGTTCTACTATGTACTTAAATAAGTACAAAGGAACGAATATTTTTCATTCTATGGTTATAATTTATACGAACGAGCATTTTTTTATACTTTTTGCTTTCATGAACTTTATATCTTGCCAAGTCACCTAAATGGTAGGGTGATTAAAGAAAATGCGAGAATTGTGCATGTGTCCTAAACAAAAACTCTTTAACAATAAATGAAAACTCTAACTTTCAAATAGTTTTTGTTAGGATTCCATTGGTTTTTCAGAAGGCTTTTTTGAGATGCTTCACCTATCAATCGTGACCCGACAAAAGCGTGCTCTGACAAATGGGCGAAAATTAATTCAATAATTAATAATTTAAAAAAAATTATTCAACGTTGAACAATAGTGTTATTAATAGCCACTGAGTGCAAATTATCCTTAAATTCAAGTCTTTTATAAAAAAGAATAATTGCAGCTTAGATGATATACTTAGATTTGCTTGATGTTTGACCAGATATTACAATAAATATATGATTTATAGATTTCTCCTTCAAGTCCTGTTCAAGATAAGAATGATCAACAAAGACATATGTGGGCAAGCGTTTTAAGGTGCGGGCTAGAAATTTTTCTAAAACTTTTCAGGTGTGCCGCATGCATTGTAAAGTCTATTGAATAAACAAAAAAAACAGAGACAAATTTATTAATGTGAATTTGACTTCAAGAGGTCATGAAAGTTTAATAGTTTGGTGTCAATTGGCTAGTTGAGATTCGAAGAATTGAACGGAGATTTGAATCAGATAAAATGGATCTATTTTTTGATTTGTTTGTATTCATACATGAAAAGGTTTGCTCACTTATATATGTTGATCCGAAAATGAAAAAAAGCTTGATTGCAAAAGAACAAATATGGGAATATTGTTCTGTGTTCAAGTGACCATAAAAGTCGATTAACACTAGAAAGACGGCACATTTGAACTATCTAAAAGGACGATGTGGTCAATTTGACCACATACATAACTACTGATGATATTTTTTCTCACTTTTTATTTTCACTTGCAGAACTGTGTCATGTCAATAAATTCTATTAAATTTGGCATTTATAGTCACTTCCAGGATCACACATACGTATATTATGGAGGGGTAGTACTGCAGTACATGTTATTTTTCGTTATTGGTAAATCCAACTTTTGAGTCCGATAAGCGAAAAATTTTTAACTATTATAGATACATTATAGATACCCACTTTTGAAAATGAAATTATATATTTTCGAGAAAAAAATTATTTGATTTTTCGATTAATACTCAATTTTATGAATAACATGATTCGTTAATTATTGTTGTCAAAAATATTTTTATTGATCCACGGATGAAATTTAATTTTCAAACATTTATTGATTATTGAATTTTTATCAAGCTTAGCTATACATAAAGTATTCACATTTTTGCTCTTATTATAGGCATAGATAGACCATATTCTCAATCATTATTTCATCCATGTCGTCACATACCAGTTCAGTCATATGTTGAGAAGAGCGAGTCATCAAGTGAAGATGAAATTTTTCCATTGAGAGAGAGAATAAAGCGTGGAATTCTACCAACCAACGGAAGTTGATGCAACCTGTTCGAAGAAAATTCAAGCCTCATGGGTGTAGCTCCTGGTCGTGGTCTGTTATTAAAGAAAGCATCAAGTGGCGATGGTGGAATTCTTGGACGTGGCCTTTCATCAAAGAAAATATCAAGCGAAAAACGAGGAATTCTTTGAATGGAAGCTGACGAACGGGAACGAAGATCAGCTGCGACAAAAGCCTTACGCTCACTATGGAATATAAAGGATGATGAGTCAGGTGACGATGATCTTAGCACAGATAATAGCTGTGAAGAAAACATATATAAATCAGACATTAACGATTTTGAAGAGAATGATGAATGTGTGGACTATAGTGACTTGTGTTTAGAAGAGACAATTTTCACAGAGGAAATGCAAAGGAAAGATAGAAAACTCTGGAAATCGGTTGCTATGAATGACGAAGGGAGTAGTAGAATCTCAGGTTACAATGTTTTTACTGGAAAAAGTGGATGCACACCCAAAACCCTCGTTCTATTTGCCGCGAATAGCGGCAAAACGAATAAACAATGGCGGAATAAATAAATATCTATGAAACGTTTAATGAAGACCGATTTACTGATGTCGACACTGACCTTAGCTATTTCAACTCGATGCGTAAACAGGACGCCGTGTGAAGTCGCCGAACATCCTATAACATATCAATACCTATCAAGTTAAGCGCCCCACGAATTAATTTAACATAATTTATTTGACATAATTTGGACGAAAATTTTAATAAACCAATTTCGTGTAACTTACGATTACGAACAACAGTTTTTCGACACAATTTTATATTTCATTATTACGTTTGTTTCCGAAAATTTATAACGATCATTACTATCAACTATTATCATTGGAGGTATATATATATATTGCTTTCGAATACTTTTAAATTCTTTCGATAAAGTTTTTATACTTTTATTTTATTTATCATCATTTAATTGACAATATATTTTGTTTAAATTAATCTTCTGACAAAGTTTTATATATTTTTATTTGATATTTCTATTTCATTTATCATCATTTAATTGACAATATATTTTGTTTAAATTAGTCTTCTGACAAAGTTTTATATACTTTTATTTGGTGTTAACAATTAATTGTATACTTGATTTTTGTAATAGTCCACGGGCAAAATTAATATTTATTTTTTTTACTTTCAAACTAACGATGTGTATTTTACTTTTTTTTACATGTGTGTCCCTTGCTTCATGTACTTTCGTTCATTTGTTTTATTTTTATTTTTGGCATTACTTTATTTTTATGTATTTTTTATTTTTTTTTTGCAAAATGGTGAAGTCAGAAAGTAAAAGAAGGAGTCCCAGTAAAGAAATTATTAAGAAGATCACAATGGAAGACGAAAAAGAAATTATATGATAAATATTTCGCTATAGTTAATTAAAATTTGAAATTCATATTGATTTACAAGAATGAATAAAATTTCAAATAGTCATAGTAAAATATTTTGGCCTAAACAACGAAGAATTCAGGACTAATTCTACTTAATCTATTATTTGGACAGTTTGTTTTTTTGAACTAATTTTGACATTCGTACGGTACTTTATTCACTATTTTGTTGATTTGTTATAGCAATAATATTAAAAAAGTTTAATCTGTATTTGTCTGATTTCGTTTTGTTTTCGGTTTAAATTACAAAAGAATACAACTAAGTTCACTAAGAGACATATTTTGGTCAACTTAGTTTATTCGCTCCTGGACTAATATTCTAAAAAACTATAAAAAATATAAAAACAATCAAATCGACTAATACCAGCGCTTTTTATATCACTGTGTCATTAATAATATATTCTGTTCCAATTATTTCGCCTCGTGATTATTATTATTTCAATCCAAGTATTATAATAAAGAATGTGAAATTGGGGTGTCTTCGCGAGATGAGGTTCATAGAGTTTGAGGGTCGGAATTGCGATCATGGTTCGCCTCCGCGTCCAAGGGATCGGGAGAGATGGTCCTTGGATTCGGATGTGTGACTGGGTCGTGGAATTGTTGTGTATATTTGTAGATAATTTCGAAGCGATAATTTTACAATTAATTCAATTAATTTTTTCCTTGTGTAATTCCTTTAAAGATTATAAAGCTTCTAAATTAAAGAATATGATTACTTTAGTACTGCTTACAACTGTTGTTGTATTTTCTATTTTTACATCTGGTTTTCTTTAATTATTTGAATTATTTTATTGAATTTATTTTCGACCATTTTATATTTAATTTGATTTAACTATGGTCTAATGGGTCTGCAGCATTCACATTGATGGTTCTACAAATTAACTTTCGTTCGGCAATCTAGCTACACTATCTATTATTAAAATTTTATAATTTAAAGATTAAGAGGACTTTCAATTAAGAAATGTAATTAATTTAATGTTGTTTTATTTTTGTTTACATTTGATTTCTTTAATTCTTTTAATTAATTTAACTATTTTATCTTGGATAATTTTGTAATTAATTTGGTTTATCTGCTGATTAACTGTTATAAATATGTAAAAACCTTTCTTTTCTCTTGATGCTTTCCGAATTAATCTTCATTTAGAAATTTAGTTTTTAGTAATTTAATTTAGTAATTTAATTTACTTTAGTAATTTAATGGTTTATAATTTTTCACAATTAAAATAAGCATCTCGTTCATAATGTGAGTACTTATTTCACGATTCTCTAACATGTATATGTTGAACTAAAGGTATCAATAAATATTTGGGACGAATTAATCTGGTAGATTGGGGAGTAAAACATGAATGAGGACGAGAAGGAATTTATGAGAAAGCGGGAGATAGTCCTCCTCGAAACTAGGAGCCGTGAATATTAAAAGCAGTTAGTGATGAGATTGAGATGGTGAATTCCAAGTGATGATCAGAACCGTGTAATTGGAAATTCAAACACTCATGACAATAATTTTAGAGAAATGCCATGTAATGGAGGTAGAATTGAAAATAATGGTGGAACTCTATTGTAGTCATATATTAACTAATCATAAAAATAATGAATGTGTTGGAATAACCAGGTATTCCAGAATACAGATTTGTCAATAATTATTAAATTGTAAATAATGGTATTGAATTAATTATAAATGACATACATAAAACATGGTGCGTCATTTTCGATATGGTACATAGATCCGTTTAATTTCTTGGAGTTATAGTTGAGTTAATACTGAACAATTCTATATTCCATGGTGAGGTTCTGTGTGTCAAAATCAAATCTTTGATTAGAATTTTAAAGTTCGAAAGGAAAGATAAACTTATTAATATTTGACTAACGTTTATAAAATCAATGAATTAATCTTTAAAATTAGATAAAAGATTGTAACTCCCGGTCGGTTAAAAGCGAGGTTTGACAGGTATAAAATATTAGAAATTCCCCCTTTAAAATCATAAAATGACGTAAGATTAAATCTGAGTAATTTGTATTTTAACCTAAAAGAGACTAACAATTGAGACTAACAACGAATAAATTAAATTAGTGTCAGAAAACAGAAAGTGAGTAACGTTATTATTATAAAATTTTGGTTCAAATCCAGCATGTTAATTATTATGTAAACAAGAATGATTGACGCATGCAAGAACTTGGAGAGACGGTGCCGGCAGACCATAGTATGCACAGTGGCACATGGGATGATCGTCACTTGTTGCTCTAGGATATCTTTGTCTGGCGAGAATAACTAAAAGGAATCTGAGTAATACTGAGAATAAGGTCGAAATCATCCCCTCCACAAGCTGAGTTACCAGTCGGGTCATCCTCGTTACTGGTTAAGAACCCGAAGGCGCTCTGACGTCCACACAACCTGTTGATGTGAGCGAAGGAGTCGCGTCTGCTTCCCATTGAGATGTAATTAGTTTAGTTTGATAGAGTTGCCGTTGAACTCTAATGGAAAACGGATGGGGCTCGGAGTCATCATTAATGTTGTTTGAAGGGGAGCACGATACGTTGAAGTAAAAATAGAGATAAAGTATTCGTCCGGTTATGAGACACGGAACAAGTGTGAATATACATTGAAATTCTAAAAATGGGAAACTTGCCAAGGAACCCACCACTATCTTACCAGTTTGGTCTGAGGATCGACTAGGATAAGAGAAACGTATTTTAAAAAGATGAGCGAAATTCTTATAATGCCTACAAACCTATCAAACCGGTCTGGTACACCTAAGGAATATTTCCATGAAGACGATGAAGAGCACAAATTAATTAACAACTATTTATTAACTAATAAAACTTATTTTAAATATATTTTTTTCATGAAACATTATTTAAAAAATTGTAAATAAAAACTGCTCTCAATTAAGATTGCTTCATATATTAGTTTACTTTAATCTGAGTAATGGATTGATAGATTGAAGAATAAGACAAAGCTGGTATTGAATCATTTGTGGTTTTTAAGAATTATTTTGGCTATGAGGCACCAGGTTATCGATCACCAACTTTAGCTATCCATTATTGGATTACAAAAGCCGAAGTTTGAATTTTGTTATTCTCAACGTGTCTATCATTCTCTCTATCATCTGCTAACAGTGGTAGTTGATGAGGATCTTCCTACGAAACAATAATACAAGGTAAGTCAAATTAGTCCTCGTGGTTATAATTTTAATATAATTTGGCTGTAAGATCTGCAAATTATTAAAAATGTTTTTATTTCTCTAAAAGTTGCTTCTAAATATCCTTTGATGAAGTCCAATATTTTATTGTAGAAATAACATTATTATGCATTTTTTGATGTAGATGAGCGGATTGGTTTATTGATTGAGTTGGTTTATTCATTGTAGATCGTGAACCAGTTCTCATACTTTCTTTTAATTTTAAACAATTAAATTTAAATTGTGCATGAAACACAAATAAATTAAAATTATAGAATAAAACAATATTATAGACACTATACAAAAAACGATATTTCATTGGATATCCCTAAAAGGACATTAAAATGTTTTCTACTAGAAGAAATATATTTTTCATTATTTAAATTGCTATAAATGATTAATTTCTATTATTTAAAATTTAAATAATTATTTAATTTGATTTGTCAAAAGATTTAATAAAATTTAAAATTAAGTAATTTAAAATTGTATTTACGTTAAATTAACGAAAAAAATATTCAAATTCGAGTGAACATTTCTGATATAGTAAAAACAATAAACAAATTGTCAAAAATATCTAAAATATACATAGTCATTTTTTTTAAAAATGAAACGACTGGTTTATTTGAAATGATTACTAAAAGTGTACTTATACTAACAAATTAATAAAACACTTTCCGTAAAGCACCAGACATAAATCACATTCCTTTTAAACTTTTACCACGCACCTTTTTTCATTTAAATTTATCTTATTCAATCAGATTATGTATATTTGCATTTTTTAGTAATTATTTCTTATTAATATATCTTTATTAAAATTAGCTGACCTTAATCTAAAATATAAATTTTATTATCGGAAATTGATAAAGAAAAATAGAAAATAAAAAACGATCTTTATAAAAAATAACAAAACATAAATAGTGATTATTATGAAAAAAAATCACGAAAATAATTTTATGGAATGAATAATCAACGACAACTCGGTCTAATGACATCATTACAACAGCATCAATGAGAACAACATCATCAAATACTACTCAAACCAAGCACAATAAAATAAGATTAAATTACCGTTTCAATCTGACAACACAAAACTTACTTTGCATTTGTGTTATTGATTTATTTTTTTCGCACACTAAACAAAAATTAACATACCGTCGCTACTGCATTGTTAAAACTCAATTCTTTGCTCATATAAATGTGTGATGTTTCTTGATTGAAATCAGTAAATATTTGAAGCGAATAAAATGTCTGTGTCAGTTGAAAGCACCAAATGTTCTGATGAAGATTGTCAAAAGATTCAAGATATTGTTGATGAAGCATTCAGGAGTCACGAGTCGAATGCTGACAGAGCCAAAGAAATCAAGACGAAATTGGATCATGAACTCGATGGACCTTGGCAAGTTATAGTTGGCAAAAACTTTGCGACGTAAATTTCACTATAAATTTTAAATTCATTTTTGAATTCATTTTTTTTTGTTGACAGATATGTGAGCCATGAAGAACATAGATTTTGTCATTTGCGAGTCGGCAATCAAACCGGAGTTCAAGTTTTTAAAGCTGGATGTTAAACATTGATAGTTGATTTTTTTAATTATGTGATATAAACATATTAGAATAATTTTCAATAAAACATTATCTTTTCTTTATTCATTTTATTATTATTATTGACTTGAATATTGATTATTTAAATAAAATTAATTAATTAATATGGGTTGTGGAGCAGCTAAATTATCAACCGTTGGTAAGTTTTGTTTGTAGTGTTTTGTATTACACAACGACTCGTTGCTATGTAACGGTCTGTTTTCGATTAGTTATAACAGTCACTAGCACGATCGAGTAGTTTTGTTTTATCACTGTTGACGATTCGAAATGTTTTTTATTTATCGTTTTAAAATCTTTTTTTTGAATTTATTTTAGGTATGAATTATATGATAAGTTAATTATACTTAAAAGATTTTCTAAATTATGCCCGCCTACATTTGAATTCGATTGCTTTTTTTTGTTCCAGAAAAAGTAATCATTTCGTATTTTTATTTAGAAGATTTGGAATACTTATGACAATTTAGATTTTATCTTTTGAGACATCACAATTTCGTAAAGATAACTGGTTTTATTTTAATTTTTTCCCTGGAATCATTTTAACGATTTAACAAAAAAAAGTAAAATATTTTATAGAAGAGAAAATAAATTAGAAAAACTGTTTAGTCATTTTAAAAATTATTTTAACCGAACTGGTAAGCAATTAATAATTGCAATACAAACTTCTCGTGATTCAATACTCCAACAAATTAGTATTAGTGTAACAATATCCATCACTTAGATCAGAGTTACTGGAACTTTCGGCATTCGGAATCCTTTTTATAATTATCGCATCATTGTATACGCCCTTGTTCTAATTGTCCTTTATTACATTTTTCGAGAAGCACGAGTATTACTTCGACACAGACAGTAATTAATAACTATAATAAATATTCATTTTTTATTTGTAATAAAATAATTATAAATTACATTATAAAGAACATTAATCAATGTCTCAATCCAAAAACAGCCCTAAGTGTGCGTAACAACTTTTCGAAAATGTTTCTATTCAAGAAATTATCCAACAACAAGTCAAGCTTGATTTTTAAAACTTCAGACTAAATATGGTCGGTTTGGAGTTGCTTGTCTGTCAATAATTTAAAAATTATTCCAAACTGTTTTATAAACGGAAATGTAATTTGAATTTAACTGAAGTATAATTTTTCACATATAACAGAAATTGCTAAATACTGAATTATAAATTTCTAAAAACGCAAAATATTTTCTGTTTTTTTTGTGAATATCTCGAGAAAATTGAAACCTGATCTATCTCCTTTCGAGACAATTAATATTTTATTTGAAAAAGTTAACAAATAGACAGGCAAGCATTCATTTCCACGGTGATACATACAGAATTTTATTTAGAATGTTAAGGATATTAATTTTATTAAATATCATTCTTGTACTACTATCGAAAGACTTTCTTTTTAATTATACATGAGTCTTTAGTGATAGTCTCATTTTATTATGTAGAACGTTGTAAGCTAAATTGACTTTATACTTTTTTCATGACATTATATAATGTTTTAGTTCAATGACGAATATTATTAATTTTTGATTTTATATTAATTTTATTTCAAAAAGTAATTCAGGACAAAGTTATTTCACAATAATTGGTAGTCGTTAAAATAATTTTGCATTTAATGTACTACGTTCTTTTGAATTTATGAACATATGAAATGTTAACTATTAGAAACTAGATTCATTAAAACCAAACTAATTCAATTAAACATTAGCTTCTTGTAAAGTATTCTTTTAACGTGGGTGTCAGATCTTCAATGACTATCAAATGGCGTGTTTTTTTAGATTGTTGTACACAAATTTTGTGCTCTTGTTTTCAAAACTATCTACTAAAATGCATACATCGATTTTTGAAAGAAATATTAATCTTTATTTCAGAAAAAAATAACTGTTTAAAATTGCTTAAAGAAATTGTTTTTGAATATTATAATAATATTTTAAAATTAAATAAATAATTGATTTTCACAAACCTTTTCTCATATAATAACAATATAATCCGCAATCCCAACAATAGATTTGGAACCTTCTATTACATAGTTTTTTAGATAACTTTGGTATTTATAATTACAGTAAAGTGTCGTATTTGCAAACCTCTGATAACAGCAAAAAAATACATTTTTCGTCGAAAAATTCTTATATCCACCAGTTTTTTATATTTGTCACACTTGTTCACATCTTTTTAATAAAAAATGTTTTAAAATTAATTTAAATTAAGTCAGTTATAAAAATTCTTCTAGATCTTTGATAACCGCAGAAATTTTTAACAAGTGGCTTCTAGAATGGGATTTCAAATTCGAAAAAACATATGAAACAATTTTATTAATAATTGACAATTGTCCCGCTCATAGAAAATATCTTCAATTAAAGGCGATATATGTTATTTTTTACCCGCTAATGAAACAGTCGCAATTCAACCATTTATTAAATCTTTCAAATCCTTTTATCTAAAAAGTTATGTGACATTATAGAAAAAGTAGAAAGTGATGGGGATACTTTTAATCTATATCAAAAGATAACAACGAAAGATGTAATACTTTTCGTTTATTTTTCAAGGAAGTGTTGGGGTATATAGATGATTATTATTTAAAAATGAAAATCAAAAGATTTAGAAGATCTTTTAATAAAATATTTATTAACTATCACAATATTTACAACTGATTTCATAAAAACAAAAAATTAACCGTATGTTTAAGAATTTATAGATTGAATAGGATGAGAAAAATTCTCTTACTCAATTTCAGTTCAGATTATATAGAAAATATATTATTAAAATATAAAAATTATAATTTTTTCGCTCTTTTAGGGACTTCAATTGTTCACAATCAGATTTCAGTTTCAATTTTTTATTGATTTAATTCCTTGGTTTTATAGGTATTAGTAAGATCGTGATCGTCCAAAGGTCGATTCGTGATTTGATTAATGATCAGCGAGTTTAGAAGTTTGATTGGATTTCAGATAAACTTTATAACTTCTCTTTATTATATAATTAAGATCAATCAGGTTCACTTAACTCTTCAATTGATCGAAAATAATTAAGGGTCCTTTTTACTTAAAATCTGTTCTTTTTATACCCTTCTTTTAAATTTTATTTTTCTTTATTTTCTTCTAATTAAACTTGATTATTTCTTTGCAATAAATATTTCTTTTATTTAATCTTAACTATTTACTTTTCCAACTATTCCTAATTTAATTATTTATTTATAGATTATATTTATTTTGATAAAAAAATAAATAAAATCTTATTTTATCTATTAATTAAAACAAAAATTTATTTTTACTACTTTTGTTATTTATTATCTCAACAGAAGGAAGTTACTGAAACGTGAATAATTAATTCTTTTAAACCTGCAAAATGGTCTATGTTAGAAACAAATGAAAATTTATCTCCACCTGAAAATTGTTAAATTGAAAATTATGATGACTTTATTTCCCTAGCCAATGTAACTGATCATATGGAGGAAGATGAGTTTCTTTAAATATAATTCAATGAAAATGATGTTTTATTGGAAGAAATCGACAATTCTGATCTCTATTTTGTTAGACAACGTTCCGGATTTAACAGATGAACACGTTGATATGATAAAAATTTTCACCAAAAAGAAGGCTATCAAGTTTTGAAAATAATCAATGATTTTTTTAATCAATCAGGAAAATTTGACATTAATGGAATTATTGGATTAACTAAAATAATTAAGGCCTTGAAGAAAGACGAAAAACAATGTAATTTAGATAATTTAGGGATTAAAATATAAATGTCTGAAAAATTTTCTTTTCTTATGGACTCTGTTATCCGCCGATTTCTAATATCCGCCATATTTTTTTGAAGTCCCATTTTTGAGGGATATAAGAGACTTTACTGTATCTATATTATAGAGTTTTGTGAACATCAGTTTAATATTTTTAAAAAATAATTTTGTTAAAGCTTTTTTAAAAGAATGATTATTTTTTTGTTTCGGGAATTCTTTCTCAATCATCAGCAATCATATTTGTCAGTTAAAAATTACAGCTTATAATGTTAGCTCTTTATAGTTATCTTAAAAGAGAAAATTAATTAATTTATTTATGGTTTTACTTTGTATATTTTGAATGTTTATTAATTGGTTGTAGTGTTATATTAATAATGATTCACAAAACTACCGCTCATAATGTGAATCAAAGGCCTTCTGTAAAGCAGAAATTAATCCTTTGAAACAGAATAGATTCTATTTTTACTATGTAACCAATAATACATTGATCATAGCAGAATAAAAATACATAAAAGAAATAAAATATTAAGTTACTTAATTATTAATGTCCATCAAACATTTTTAACAATAAATGTGCTTGGTGCTCGATATGTTGAATGAAGATAAAGTAATATAAAATGTTTGCTTTTCATTTAACTTGATTAAAGAAATACTGATCGTTTATTTATTCTTAATGAATCGCACAGAAAAGTAGGTCAATGGTTAGGCAATGATGTCATAATATTGAGTAATTATGTAGTGTCTCATACGTAACTCATAAATTGATAAAGCGTTTTAATAATTGTTGTATTTCTGTGTTTTA
>MQRK01192372.1:3168-13372 GCA_001938485.1 Girardia tigrina | reverse complement strand
ATATATCAGGCGCGTAGCCAGGGGGGTGATTGGGTGGATTTCCACCCCCCTGATAAAATGCCCTAAAAATTGTTTAAAAAAAATATTACGAAAAACAAAACTTAGAGGAACTTGACCTCTCGTTTTTTCCCCAATTAAAATCCAATTGGGCGTTCCCATTTTAATCCACGTTTTCGGTGCACACTTTCTTTGAACTTTTCGAACCGACAATTGATGTTTTGAGTGTTATTGCAGGGCGGAGTAACAGCGACGATTCCAGCAAAGCTCAAAGCTTTCTCAACATATTAATGACCTTTGACTACGTAATTTCACTTGTCACACTGAAATTTGTGTTTGCTTTCACAGTACCATTAAGTCGACTCCTACATTCTCAATCAATGGATTATAGTATTGCAGTTTTAGCAGCAGATGATCTTATAGAAAAACTTGAGACGATTAAACAAAATAGAGAAGAAAACTTAAAAGATTTAATCAGGGAGGCCTCTACTATTGCATCGCGCTTTGAAATCGAAATTTCGCTTCCGAAAAGCAGAGGGCGACCAAGATTGGATGAAAGTAATCAAACTCCTGAAGAGTTTTATCAAAATTTTCTTTTCACCCTGCTGTTAAATTCGATAACTCGTGAACTTAAGGAAAAATTCCGAGAAAATTCAGTGAGGTCATGTTTCAGTAACCTGATATACAAATCAGATTGGCTCTTGAGTGACGACGTTAAACTTAGTCTCGATCATCTTTTTTATTTCTATGCAGACGATTTAAACGGAACACTTCAGATGTTCTTAGCAGAAGTTGAAATGTGGCAGAAAAGATTGAAAAATTTAGCCGAGAAGCCAAAAACAGCAATAGACAACCTTAAAAATTGCCCACAACAATTGTTCCCGAATGTTTTTACATTACTGAAAATTTACAATGTGATTCCTGTAACGACTGTTGATATTGAACGATCATTCAGTAAGATGAAACAACTCAAAACCGATGACAGAAATACGACAGGAGAGGAAAGTCTCAATGGATTAATGTTTTTGAGCATTCATCGTGACATAGAAGTATCGTTTGAAGATTTTACTCACGAGTTCCGCAAATGAAAGCGTCGACTGGACATGTAATTATAAAGAAATAAAAATAAATAAATATTATTTCATTCTTGTTATTTTTGCCACCAAGTTTATATTTAAGATTGCTAGATCTTTCAGGAATTTTTTTCCACCCCCCCCCCTTTGCAATCCTGGCTACGCCGCTGATTGTTATTAAATATTTCATTTAATATCACAGTTATAAAAGTTACTTAACCTAAAATAATGTTATCATTATTATAGAAATACATTATGAAAATTATTATTAGTTATGATAACTAGAAACAAAAGATAATAAAGTCAAATGATTTAATAAGTTCATATGACCGAAATATTGTGTTTAGAAACCGTTAATATTGTCTTTTAGAAGTAATAACTTGTAGGTTGTACTCGGTAGTAATAATTCTGTCCAGTATTCCTTTTGAGATTATTTATATCAATGTATCTTATTTACTTCTATGGACAACCCATTACCAAGTATGTCAAAATATCGGAATAAGAGTATCTTTCTAAAAAAATTCATTTAGATTAATATCAAATTGTAAAAAGCACTAAATCTACTCTATGTGATAATGATAATAATAAATATTATTTTAATTTTAGAGTTGTAAATACAATAAAAGTTTGTTCATTATTAACTCTGGTTTGACTATCATAATCAAAACAAACAATGCTAGAGTTTACTAAGAATACACCCTAAGAATTCATATAATTCTTCAATTTTTTCGTCTGTTCTCCCTTGCTCGAATAAATCGATCGTGAATTCCAGTTGTGTGAAGAAATCACAATTGTCACCGCCAAAAATCTGCGTGAAGTTGTTGGAGGTGATCGACAAAAAATCGATATTGCTTGATGATGGAATTTGGTCCGCACTGATCGAGAGTGCCGCGGACGCTCCACGAGCTGAATGGTCGACCTGGCGACCAGTCAAACCGACTTTTATATCAGTTATTATTACCACCCGGACGGCTCAGGTCAAGTCGTTACAACTATTTAGATTTATAAAATAACGTCTGAATAAATGCTTATGGGTGAAATCGTAAACGCTCAATAATTGGATGGGTGTATTCTCAGTAAAATCTGCTACTTTAAAGAAAGTTTTTATAGACAGCTTATAAAGTCAGTGATTATCTTAACAATATGTTATCAGTTCATCATTAAAAACTTTCAATAAACTTGTAGGAATTGTAAATTAATTTTAGGACAAAAAATCTTTAACACAACGCTTCAAGTATGTCTCTTATCAGCCAATATTTTTTACATTAAGTAGAATTTAAAAATTTTGAAATATAATATCCCACTTACAATGCTTTCCATGTCATGAGAGATTCCTACGATGTTATTATATACTTTTACAGACATGATGCAAAATCTTCCAAATTCGTTTCTTCGTTACATAAAACAAGTATATTTGAAAACGACGTTAACTTTCAGAATTGATCTAAATAAATACAGAAATTGTGAGAAAATCAATCACTGATGATACGATCAAAGATTTATATTATTTTTAACATACATGCTTGTCAAGAAGTAAGTGCACAGTACCAATATTAAGAACATTGAGACAAGTCTCATTTGAAAATTTATTACTCTCACATTTAGAGTCATTACAACTATCAGGAAGTCTTTCGCCGTTTGACATCTTACTAATTGGTTTTTTTATTTCTATTTTTAATCATGATTATTCGAACCAATTTTCTAAATCTTTTAAAAATATTTAATTTTTAAAAAATATTAACTAAAAATAATAATTTAAATTATTTATAAATAAAAACACAAAATTATAAAAATGTTACTAAATTATTAAAAATGAATTTAATTTAAATAGTATTAAATTTATATAAATTTAATTAAATGCTTTTCTTTTCTTAAAAAATATTAAACTTAATTTAAATTGTTAATTGAGAAAATATAAACTCATCAAATTATTATTTTAATTATGTTCGAATAGTCAATCCTATAAATTTAAATAAAAAATACCAATTTTCATCTAAGTTCAGCATATTCAAATCACCATACAACATCAATACATTCACACATTCAAACAATTTAAAATATTCCTCACAACCAAAAATATTCAAATTATCAACCATTTTCCTCGATGCACTTTTAACCTCTGTTCTTTATCGATTTAACAAAGTTCTGGATTAATTAAATGAAAAGCTTTGGTTATAGCTTCTTTCATTTTTTTCAATTAACAATGTTTAGTAATGCATACTGCTTCCTGATTAATGCCACAGAGAAAGAAGTCAAGCGGAGTTAGTTTAGGAGATCTTTGAGGCTACTCCATTCCTCTTTGCATGAGGATCCAAAGATTACCAAAAGTGTTGATCAACTAGTTTCTAGAAACATTTTTATCAATACCATGATCGTGTTGAAAACATCTGTCCTGAATATCAAGTTAGTCTGACACAGCCGGGTATAATTTTTCCCTCAATAGTGTGGTGTATGATTAAAGGTTAACATTTTAAAAGGCAGCGGTAGTTAGATTTTCAAGGGAGGGTATTGAGTGATCAGTATGGCAATGCCTCTAAATTTCAATGTTTAGTTTTATCGCAGACGATTTTAATAAATAATTAGTTAATTAATTGATGATTTTATATATAAAAGAGAGAAAGAATAAGAAAAAAAATCTAAAATTTATATTAATAAAATCTATAGAAAAATTTTATTTCTGTGTCCATAACAAGAACCTGTTAGCGATTGTGATTGCTTTACAATTAACAGTTAATTACTGACGCAAGCTCAACAATTAATTAGAATTATTTTCATTTCCAGTAAAACAAAACTGATTTTTTAACTGATTAAAACAAATTAACAATTATAAATCGATAATTCAGCATTCAATTTGGATGACAGAATCACCGATAGTATCACGGATTCGTACGAAAAGCTTCTGCAAATCGAAGAATTCGGATTCGCCCTTCGAAATTCGCCTCCAGAAATAAAAAATTATTCACCTTTGTTATGTGAGTTATTTTATTTATTTTTTTCTTTGAACTTATTTTGATTGAATTTTATCTTATAATAGACTAACGATGAATGCATCGGTGGTTTTGTATGAAATATACGTTGATCTGTATCGAAATGAGTAGGCCTGATCGACTGATCTCATTGCTACCATTATTTATTATTAATATTCTATCTTCAACATTGAGTTGTTTTTATCCTATTAGCCTTTTATTTATTTTTAGTGTAACATTTACTCGTTAATTTATCAAATATCATCTGAAAAAATATATAATATAATATAATATTGAGTCTTGTGAATTCTTATTTGATCTTATCGATCAAAGCCTTTTTGAGAAAATGATCATGGAAAAAATGTTTTGATGATCATTAATAAAAAATTAGAAAGAAAATTCTTTATTTTATTAAATTAATAAATTTAATTAAAAAATGATGGCAATTTATTTTTAAAGACAAAAATACGCCATTTATTGAATAAACATTTATTTTGTAAGACAATTAATTTCGACGGTATAACCGTTATCGTCAGGTCACAAGAAACAAATGAATTTAAAATCTGCTTATATAGACAAGCAGTGATTATGTCATCAATTGATTATTGTGACATAATAAAAAGACATTTTTCTAATTTAAGAAAATTTTTTATTTATACAACTACATAATTCTCCATATATATGTCGTTAACAATGTAAGGTAGAGTCATTTTTTAAAATTAATTAAATAATAAATATAAATGTATAGTTTATTTATGAATAAAGATATAATATTTTACGGTTTAGACAAAGACCTTCTTCGAGTTGGAAAATATCAACTGAAATTGGGAAGGGCAATGAAGGATTACAGACAAAAGGAATCTGAAAAATTTTATTCAAATTTGAAAAATATGCTTGAAATAGATCTGGTTAAATTTAAAGTACTTACTTTGATCTTTTATTTTATGTTAAATAATAATATTCTATAATAATAAAATTTAAGTTTTCTAGTATGAAATTTATAGAACTAAGTCAAAGTGTAATGATAATTTACCAATACAAATATTTATGTCATTCATCAAACTATGTACCCCTACTATCGACCCACTTTTGTAATTTGAGCGAAAGCTTGTCGAGGTCATTTGAATAAAAATTTGATGACGAAGAATCTATATATTCATTGAAAGCCATTTTAATGCAATTTAGAAATTGAATTTTTTTCATATCAAAAAGTTGTTGAAATTAAGAAAGAAATGATAGTAAGTTGGATCTATGTCTGTTGAGTATAGATAATGATGCAGAAGTTCAAATTCAAGTTCATGTAGTTTCGTCACAGCCTGAAGTATAGTATGGGGTTTTTGCACGGTCGTGGAGAATGAGATAACTTGACTTCTTTACCAAAGGTGGTTATTTTCTTTGAATTTTTTTTTCTTTGAATCAAATTTTCCAATTGGTTGCAGTATAAATCTGTTATGTATGATCTACAAATAGTGTTTCATGAAGTCATAATGCATTTCACCTGCAGCAGACCACCAATCATTTACCATCAGCTTCCTCTTATGAATATTATGGTATGGACTATGTTTTGGTGCTTCATTCGTATCTATCCAGCTTACAGAATGTTTTCGAATATCATATTTGATCTACTTTTAATTACAAGTGACGACTCCATGCCAAAAGTGATACTTTTATGACGAACAGGTATTATCAAGCAAGCATCCAAAAGCTTTTTTTCTTCTTTTCATTCAACTCATGGGAAATCTAATTATCCAACATTTTCTCTTTATCTAGATGAGCCAAGTGATTCAATATTGTATGTTTTGTAACCGCAAAAGTAAGCAATAAATCATGAATACTTTGTTGTGGATCTGACTCCACAGTTACTTTCAGTTCATCAATAACTACCTGCATTCCTGGGCAACTTTGAGACTCATTATTGAGGTTAAAATCACCTTTCAGGAATTTCCTGAACAAATTTTAGACTGTCTGATGCATAGTAACATTGTAGCCAAATACACTATTGATGTTTCCCATTGTTTCTGATTCCTAGGTTCCCTCTAGGAACTCGTATGTAAAATTAGTTCGATTTTTACCTTTTTTATTATTGAAACAAATTATCAATGATATTAATTAATGTTTATTGATGTGTCCAAAAGCCAAGATATATAGCAATCAAACAAAACAATCTGAGTTATAAAATGTTAAGCCTTAGTTAAATTATAACAACAGGGTCGGCCAAATTAGTGATTTCACAGATAATGTGATAGAGTAAAAATGTTTAAATGTATTCATGAGAAACAGAAATGAGTATCATTAGTAGGGCAATTTTTTTGACTTTAAAAATGTAAAAAATTGACCTTATTTTTTGACTTTATAGATCATTTTTTGACCTTATTTTGACTTATTAAAAAAAATTTTAACCTTATTTTGACCTAAACATTACAACTCTAAAATGGAAAAAGAATAAAACAATTATAAAATTTATTTATTATACATTGTTATTATGTAAAACACAACGTTTTTTAGGGTTAAAATTCCTATCTTTGGCAAGCAATTTACCGAGAAGAGAAAAACTTCTCTCTACACAGGCTGATGTTGGCTGATATTTTAATAAGAGAGCATAATTAGCCGGAGAAACGGTGTTTTACTATTTTCATTTTGGATATTCAATAATGGGTTATTGTGTCTGATTAGTATTGATTCGAAATAGAAACTCTCATAATTTTGAATCGAAATTCGAATATTTAAGACAAAATTAATCTTTTCAAATCTATGAAGTTATATCCTTGCAACATTGGATCAGAAAAACCTTGCAACAACCTTTCACGATCTGCTTGACTGTGAATGTTCACTTCCATCTTTTGAGATAATGTTTTGTCTCTACGATGTAGGAGTTTTGAAAGTCGTGACAATTTAAATAATTTCAACATATTTAACAAATAAAAATGCCAGACCTTCATAAAATATTGCACAAAATCTGTTTTGGAGACGATCCTAACTAATACCAAAATTTTGTTAGGAACAAGAGTTTTGTGCGGATTTTCAACTCAAAAGTAAAGTCAAATGGAAATAGAAATCCTTTTAAAATATGAAAAAATATTTTCTTTTTTTAAAACATTTTTAATAAAAATTATTTAAACTTTTGAAATAAAATTTTTCATCAAAATCTTATTAATTTTTGGTTGAAATGTTTTAATAATAATTTTGACCTTTACTTAAGATCTCTTAACATTAAAATTGTTTCTTTTACCGTTCACATCATCCAACAATGACCTTTTTATTATAATTTTATAGAACCATTTAACTAGCTAAAAAACTATGGTTATCCAATTTTGCTTATCTTAACTGATTTAATTGTTTACTGTTCTTTTTGTTTTATTGAAGACTTCAAAAATTAAACAAAAGAGCATAGATAACCCAATGATGTTTGTGAAACTGTGAGTATTGATGAGAAGAAAATAGAAAAAGATTGAATGATAGATAAAATAAATCACTGCAAAAATATTTATAAAAATGTACAGTCAGGTGCAAAAGTTTGTGAACGCTTGTGTCTATACTGCTTTTTGTTGTTGCACTGCATTTTTTTGTATTCCTTGTTAAGTATACATAAACCATTTAAATGATTAAATGCATATTTTATTTTTATTACTTTTAAAGTTTTAAATTGTCATTATTTATTTTAGAATCATGCCTGTCCGCGGCAAGGAGCTAACAACAGAACAGCGTGCAGCATATTTGGCATTGTAGAAGTAAAGCGTTTATTATCGACAAATAGCTACAACTCTTAATGTTTCTCTTCGAGTTGTGTGTCAGACTGTTCAGAGAAAAAGGGAGACTGGTTCCTTATGTTCAAGATCTCGATCTGGTCGTCCAAGGTTAACCAATCAAAGAGACGACAGAAAATTTTTACAGGAGGCTAAAAGAACCCCTCATGTTACAGCAGTGCAACTTTGCATTAGGTTGTCCAAGCACTTGCAAACCGTCAGCAGATGGTTAATCCGTCACAGATTAACTGATGAAGGTCTCAGGTCTTCAAAGCCAGCCAAAAAACCACTGCTATCTGCAAAAACTATTTCACATCGTGTTGCCTTTTGCAAGCTTTATGGGCATTGAACTGCAAAGCAGTGGGACTGCGTGCTATTTAGTGACGAGATAACCATATTACAGTTTTCTAGCACCTCTGCTAATATTTGGCGACCTCAAAATAAACGTTTTGATCCTAAATATCTGGTGCCCACTGTAATGATGCCTGAAAAATTGATGATTTGGAATGCTATTTCATCGTGTGGTCATGCAGGACTGTGGTTCATGCCAAAGGGAATCACCATAAATGGTACAGTTTATTTATAAATCATAAAGGAAAAGTTGCCACCATTTATGGAGTTACACAGAACGACCTTCTTTCAGCATGATGGAGCACCTTGCCACAATGTCAAGGCTGTTCGAGAGTGGCTAGCGCAGTCAGGCTTCCGAATTCTTGGTTCTTGGCCACGCAACTTACCTGATCTCAATCCGATTGAGAATGCCTGGACCCAGGTGAGGAAACAGGTTACTGCCTTACACCCAAATTCCCTGCAGGACATGATCAAAGCAGTGGAAACTGTTTAGACTCAAAAAGTGTCACCAGACTATTGTGAAAAATTATGCCGTTCGATGCCTGACTGAATTCGTTCTGTTCTCAAAAATAAGGGTAAACACACAAAATACTAAATACACACTGGTTTTTCGTGGTTTGTGTCAGTTATGACAAGTTTTGATAAAGTTGTGTCTTATTATAATGTTCTAATAAAATCTTTGTATTTGTATTTGGGCTTTTGTCAATATAATTACACTTGGGTGCAAAAGACAATTTAACAACAAGCGTTCACAAACTTTTGCACCTGACTGTACATCCTTGAATGTTACACTTGTCCTTAATTGTACTAAATATTAATGTTATGTCTTCTTTTTAGTTTCAAAGCAAGAACATACCTTAAATATTTTTCCATTTAAACAATATTTTTACGCTCACTTGATCATGCAACTGACTTACTAAAATTCATTGATCTTTATCAGTACTTAAAATTACCTTTGTAAGCCAAGCTTAGAATCACAAAAACAATTATTCTAACATTTCAAAAATTCTGTGCAAAAATATCATTTAAATAAATTAATTTATGAAAAATATATAAATTGCTTTTTAACAAAAATTAAGGTCTTTTTAAAATAAATTTACTATTTAGTCGTTTCAAATATTTTTATTCATTATTCCGGTTAGACTAAAGACCGGAGGCTGATAATGACAGGACACTAATGGTAGATTTGAAGCTCGAACATTTCGAGTTTGTGCCGGGCTCATTTGAAAATGTTCAAACTGATTGTCTTTTTTTATTTTTAATGGAGAAATAACAAAAAGATCAAATTGATTCGAATTCAAATACAATTCAAATTATAACAGCTAAAATTTGATAAATTTACAAAACAATAATTATTTCTGTAAAGAACACAAATTCGGCTAATAAAAATATATTTAAATTAAATATAGATTGGGTACAATAACCATTTAAATTTGGAAATCTCCCCCTTTTATATGAAGGTAATATTATATAATATGCCCCGGGGTCAGTTCATATAATTGAAATTGACCTTGCAATTGCACATTCCGGTGATGTCATGACATATGAAATCACCGGAATTTGAACTCTAGTTATGTCATAAGATTTGACATCATTGGAGTTCATTATTACTGAATGTGGTGAGAAATGACATCACCACAATTTCCATTCAAATTTATAACTCATTTTGATTCGAAAAATTTCAATAAAATCTTCAAAAACAGAGTCTCTCGAATTTAAATAAGAAGAGTTGTGGAATCAAATTTCAATTCAAATCGCAAGAGCAAAAATAGTTACTATAAAATATTTTTTTTCAGGTAATCGTAAATATTTGTTTCAAAAAAAATGTAAATATTCGTCTCAGAAAAAAGTATAAATATTTGTTTCAAAAAAACCGAGCATTCCTGTTTTGAAAGTATTGATAATTGAGAATTGAATTTATGATTGATTTTGAATGTCTGGCTCAATGATCACTATGATTGGTCAGCCAATCAGAGATTGCCATGTCATTTTCTGAAATAATCGGCAAACACACTGGCCTTAAAGGATGGTAGAATGAATGGAAATTCGATAGTTCCTTTTTACTCAACTTTTT
>MQRK01192363.1:548-10582 GCA_001938485.1 Girardia tigrina | reverse complement strand
AACCAAACAACTCGACACTTCTCATGATCGTTCGATTGGCGTCCGGAGACAAATTCGATTGCCGAGTAATCGAATAACTGAATGAATTGTGACTGCCTAAACGCGAATTAAAACAAAATAATCATAATTCAAATAAACCTGGTATCGATAGATTATTGAGTGGAATATCGATCAACTGTGATGAGATATTTTCCATCCAATTTTCATACTTATCTTTGGACATTGATTATTCAGTTAGTATCGTTGCGATGAAATGTACCAATCAATGTTACAATCTTTTATCGATCATTATTTTTTCAAACATTTTTTTTCAAAATTATTTTTGATATTTTTTTAAATAATTGATTAAAAATTTTTGTTTTAAAATTCAAAAGAATTTGAAAAATTATCGATTAAAAGTATTTGGAATTAGTTTTTTTAATGTTTTGAAACTGTAAATGTCATTTTTATATTATTTTTTTAGGATAGTTGTTTTATAATTTAAAAATAAATTTTATTAAAATACAGAAAATATAGTTAATAAACAATAACATTATTTTAAATCTACGTTCGTTTTGAGAGTAAATATATTTTTTTAATTTAAGATTAAATGTTTCGAATATTTATAGGTTTTTATATTATCTATTTTCCCAATATTTGTAATCAATAAAATTTTAATAATTTGTTTTTATAACTTTTTAAAAAAAATTCAAATTATAAATTTTTAAATTTAAAGCGCTCTTTTATGAATTTGGAGTATTAGAAAGTACATCGGAAACCGATGAAACAGTCTTTTTGCTTCGAATGTGATAAATTTTTTAATGTAAAAAAATGATTTGAAATAGCATTATTGGAAAATTAGATTCAAAAATATCTGCTTTGAAAATTGAATACAATTTTTTGAAAATTTTGATAAATGCCGCCAGTCAATTTTCGTACTTTTTCTACGTATGTACCAGATTTCATACAAGTAAGAACACAATCTAAATCCATCAAGAATAAATATATTTAAATTCAAACACAAATAATCAAATATTAAAACAACAATAATAATTGAATATTAAAATAACATTCAATTATCCAACTTCCGCCTCTTTAATTTGAAGGTCTTGTATACTTTTTCAACCATTCAATGCGGCGCGGTTTCAAGGAACTGGGATACTTCAGAACTACTTGATGAGGAGTGAGGAATTTTACAATATATATGGCAATTTTACAATATTATATGGCCCTTCATATTTGAATCCTTCTTTCCTCAATTTGTGAGGTTCCAGCTTTACTAACACTTCTTCTTCCACCTGAAAAATCCGATGTCCTCGTTTTTCATCACATTGCATCTGTAATGGATAGACAGACTTAGAATTATGTTCAACTGTCATCGGATTTGATTGTGTATGACGTAATCTATTGAATGTGCCATGTAAATTCAGCTTCTGTCTAAATAAAACTTCAAATGGAGTACATCCGATAGAGCTTTGCACAGTTGTATTCAGAAGAAATTCAATTTTTGGAATTGGTTCTTCCCAATCTAGAGATGCACTAGAAGCAACTACCATATCATTCAATGAACGAATCGGGCGCTCTGGTAATCCATTGGATTGGTGTTGGTACGGAGACGAAAATTCTTTAGATATATTGAAGGTTTTACACATCTCCCGTAACTTGTTGCCTTCAAAAGTTTTCCCCTGTCTGATAAAAATGATCTGAGTTTCCCCATCTATTTTTAATAGCAGCAATCAACGTGTTTTCATCTTGATTACGAAGTGGTACCAATACAACCTTGCTAAATCGATTAACCATCACAAGTACATATTTCTTTCCCGTTTTAGAAGGTAAAAATTTGCAATATCCATTACAACTTCTTCAAATACTGTTTTATTATCTCAAGGTAAAAATGTATTCTTAGATGGTGTTGTTATTATACCTTCTGTTTTGCACAAATAACACATTCTCTAGAAATTTTCTCAATTGTCTGTCGCATTGGTGGCCAGAAATAGATATCCCGCATATATGCATATAACTTCTTATGTCCTATGTGACATAAATCTTGACGAATGTACTGAAATAATCGTTGTTGAGCAGCTTCTGAGACAACCACGAGTTTTATATGCCCATCCTGATACCACAGCAATTCATCTTCTAATATCAAGTGATTAATGTGTTCCCACAAGGGACCTTGTAACTGATCTATTGAAGGTGGTTCATTAAGTTCTAATGAAGTAATAATTTCCAGAATATTTTTATCTTCTCGTTGGATGTCCTTGATATGGTGGAGATCCATTTTGCTACAAGTGTTTGAATACTTTACTTTACTCTTACTTGTTTTAGCTCCGACATGTTTCGTCATATATTGAGCGCACAATGCTTCTGACAGCCTTGAGATCCCATCTGCATTTGAATGTTCTGATCATTTCCTGTACTGCAAGTCATATTGAAAACCCGATAGATCTTCAATCCATGTCTGAAATTGAGAACTAAGTGGTTTGCTTGTCTGGGACATAAATAAAAGTGCTTTATGATCGGTACGGGTCAAGAACTTTTTTCCATATAAATAATGCTTGAAATGCAGCATGTAATCTCTTAATACTAGTAATTCCTTTCTGGTAACACAGCAGTCCTTTTCGTGCTCACTCATGGCTCTCGATCCGTAAGCTATCACCCGTTCCGATCCATCTTCTTGAATTTGACTTAATACCCCTCCAATAATAGAGAAGCTGGCATCTAGCACTAGCATTTTTTGGTTAATATTAGGGAAACATAATTCCGGACTTGTAGAAAGACACTTTTTAAGTTCATCAAAACTGTCTGCACACTCCTGTGACCAGTAAAATTTCTCTTTAGCGGCACTGGCCGCATATAAAGGCTTTGATATATTAGCAAAATCTTTGATAAATCGCCGGTAGTAATTAGCAAGACCCAAGAAAGAACGCAATTGAGTTGCGCATTTTGGAACCGGTGCTTCATTAATCGATTTGATTTTATCTTCACATGTTTCTATTCCTTTGCTACTTACTACATGTCCTAAAAATCTAACTTCAAACTCCTTCAAACGGCACTTCTGAGGATTGATTTTAAGACCTGCACTTGCAATGCGACTAAAAACTTCCTCGAGTAGAACATCATGACCCTTCTCAGAGGAACTGTACACTAAAATATCATCCAAATACACAATCACTCCTTTATACAGCATATCGTTAAATATTTGATGCATTAAAGCTTGAAAAGTTGCTGGAGCAGTGCACAATCCAAAAGGTAAGCGATTGAAGCAAAATTGTCCAATTTTGGTACTAAAAGCGGTTTTCAATTTTGACTCCTCTGTCAACTCCGCTTGGTAGTAAGCACTACCCAAGTCGATAGAAGAAAACATAATTGCTCCACTCAGTGCATCCAAAAGGTCGTAGATATCTGGCACAGGAAATGTGAATTTTTCTGTAATCGCGTTTAATGGTCGGAAATCCAAGCACATTCGAATATTATTATCCTTTTCTTTACTACTACCAGCTGAGAGTTTCATGGACTTTGACACGGCTTTATGGCTTGATTTTCTAATAACTGCTTTATCAGGATATTCACTTCAGTTTCCAAATGTAGAGGTAATCTTCTCTGATTTATGACCACTGGTAAACCAGTTGTTTTAATGTGGTGTTTTAAAACTGTTGTGTGTCCTAAATCAAAAGTAGAAGCCATGAATATATCTCCATATTGTTGAATAAGGTTGTGGATATTCTTTGAAGTAAAAATATTAAGTGCTTTGTCCACTCTCAACTGAGGATTTATCTGTACAGCTGCTTCTTGTGTTTCCATCACGAATACTTTTTTAGGATATACTCCGAACATCTTCATGGTGTCTATGCCCCGATAAAGACTGGTACTAAGCTCTTCACAACATATACTTCTATTGTATTCTGTTTGTGGCCCCATTGAACGTTGATTTTCCTTTTACCTAAACATGCTCCACTGCCCGACGAAAAAGCACCCATCAACTTCTCACTTGACGGCTTCAACGGTGGACCACCCATTTCCTTCCAACATGATACATCTATTACTGAAACGGATGCTCCTGAATCCCAAAACATCTCGAACTCTGTCCCATTGCATACAACCCTGCTCCATAATCTATCATCTGTCTTCTGATACATCTTCTTATTCTTCTCTGTATTTTTTCTATCTCTGAAATGTATTTCCTTTATTGATGCAACCCAACGGACGAGATAGCTATCGTGGGTTGCGGACCATTTTTTCTTTCTTCCCAAATTGAACTTCTGAGTTGCTGTCTGAATCATTAAAATCATTGATGTCTTCAATCAAATCTTCTTCTTCTTGTTTGCATAAAATTGGTTGCGAGGTGGCTTCTCTCCTATTGGATTTGTGTATTTTATAACAATCTCTAAAATTATAACCTTCTTTCCATAAACTAGGCATCTTCCATTTAAAGGACAGTCAATTCTTCTATGTCTCGCTTCTTCGCAACAAAAACAGTGACCCAGTTTTGAAAGATCAGGCCGTGGTTCTTGTCTTCCCCAAGCTCTATAACAATATCTCTTGGCAATCGACTTCATTGATTCGTTCGAGAAATTTCGTTGTTGGTTCGCGATTATTGGCTGATTATTGGAATTTTCATTTTTCATTATTAATTGTTTGTTTTCCCTTCCTTGTGGTTGGTGAAATCCCATTTTCTGAGTTTGATAATTATCAATGTTTGGTTTTCTAACAGCATCAAAATATCTCATCCTATTTGGTAAAACTGTTGCGACTGATTTAGGAGTCAATTACTCCCGCATACTGGTCATTGTAAGACGCTTTTCTGGCGGCATATCTGGTTCTAAAATAAATGCTTCTCGTAGCTTATCATTATGTATGCCATGTACTACAAATGCTTTAATAATTTCATCCATTGCTTCTGGCGTCTTAAAAATTTCGGTAACTAATGATCTTACCCGTAACTCGAAACATTGATATCGTTCGTGGTGTCGTTGAGGAACGTTGCTCAGCTCCTTGACTTTGTCCACGACACTCATCGGTTTGGTAAATGTTCATAGAAACCATCTGGACACTTCTTCGTTCGACAAATCTTTCCGATTTGCACTAAGTTCGTTCCATAACAGACGACA
This sequence comes from Girardia tigrina, assembly GCA_001938485.1. Classification (NCBI taxonomy): domain Eukaryota; kingdom Metazoa; phylum Platyhelminthes; order Tricladida; family Dugesiidae; genus Girardia; species Girardia tigrina. The sequence goes on along the minus strand of MQRK01192363.1, from coordinate 5,492 downwards.
GTCCCCAAGTAGAAGCATGTCAAAGGCAAATGACATTTCCATTTGGTTGAATAACGCAAACTCCTTTGTTTCGACTAGCCATTTCCCTGCGTTATCCGATTTATCATAAAAAAATGATACCTTCGGTACCAGTGCTTCTTGAGCAGCAAATGGTAATTTTGAAAATAATTTTCGTCTCTCTTCCGCTCTGCTTACTGTGCAAATCACTGCTTTGGTTTCGAGATTTGATTGGCTGTGGTCGTCAGTAAGAACACAATCGATATCCATCAAGAATAAATATATTTAAATTCTTACACAAATAATCGAATATTAAAACAACAACAATAATTGAATATTAAAATAACATTCATTTATCCAACTATACATAAAACTTAATAATGTAATTATGTTAGGTTAATAGGGTTTCTGAACTAATTTCTACAGAAAATTTAATTTTAACAAAGGAACTAATTTCAACAGAAAATTTTATTTCAACGAAAGAACTTTTTAACTAAAAAGTTAATTTCAACAAATGAACTAAAACTTCCCCTAACCATAACCCATATCCCCTAACCGCTTACCTATAACCTTAACTCTGACCTCTAACCCTAAAACATAACCCTAACTAACTCCCTAAGCCCTAACTATAACCATAACCCTAACCCTAACCCTTAGTTGAAATTAGTTTTTTTGTTGAAATTAGTTCATTTGTTGAAAATAATTTTTTGGTGGAATTAAGTTCCTTTGTTGAAATTAAATTTTCTATAGAAATAAGCTCCTTTGTTGAAATTAATTCTACATCATAGGTTAATAGGTTAGATGTTTTTGTTTGTTATATTAGAAAAATTCAATCACTGGATAACACAGGAATTGTAGAATTACAAATTTGCGTTTTCAATTTGGTAGAAAATACAATAAAATAATAATAGTACGAATTTTAGGACATAGTAGTGAGTGATTAAGGCAATATTTAATAATATTAATTGTTAGGTTGGGAATTATCTTCAATTCTAAATCAAAAAGAAATTAAAAACTTGCAAAATTTATTAATCTGCAACAGTTTAAATTTGTTATTTAAACAATTTTTTGTTTTATTTTCTTTTTTTAATTCTATTTTCTATTATTTTTTTAATTTACATTATAATTCGAAATTTTTAAAAACCAAAATTCTTATTTCTGAAAATTAAAAAAATTAACAACAACACTCTCTTACAGTAATATTTAAGGAATGAAATAAAAAATCACTTGAAATAGCAAGTTATTGAACGAATTCCTATTTTGTAAATGATTCTTTTGTCTTTCAAATCTCAACTCGAGTTGTTTTTGATATTAAATTTTCGTAGTTTAATTGTCCTTCCAACTAATAACAAATAACTTTCCAAAGACCCGTATCACATAGGAATGGTTGTTTTTTGTAAATTTGAAAATGCTTGAAGCGATACTTTCAGGTTTAAGAAGTTTCCTACGTAACTGTCAATTTTTGAAATCGATACATCCCATATTGCTCCATCTTGACCTCAAACTTGTCAACACTCATTTCGGGAGCTAATCTTGAGAAAATTAATAGGACAGCAGAACTTGAGACCGAGTTCGAGGATTTAAAAATGAAGGTCAAAAACTTGTTTGTGTTTTCATACCCCAAAAAGGCACCGCTTAATATCTATCAACAGAAGGAAGCAGTTCTCCACAAGTTTATCAACAGGATACATAAACTAATAGAATTTTTGGGAGCCAAATTCAGAGCTCCAGAACAACGGTATTCCCCTTTCGATCAGGGACCTCATGGACATGAGGGACCCCTCACCGAGACAAAAAATGCAGATATCTTTCTTGTCTGAATACAATGTCACTGAAGTACTTACTACCTGAGAAGAAGCTTTTCATCGATGTTTCATTCCGTTCAGTCCATTGCATAGTTTTCTAACTCTCTTCACGAAAGAACGGTTAGCAACATCTCGTTTGACGACGATATTGCATAAGACACCAGCATCCCAGCGACTTTTTTGGCCCATTTTGGCAGCCGCCTACAAAATATATCACTACATTTTCATAGAAATTTCTTTTGTTTAGAATTTTTGTAAAAATTTTTAGTCATATAATTATTGTATAAAATTACTTTAATATTTTATGAAAATCAAATTTTAAAAAAATAGATAAATGTTTTTAAAGCTGTATAGTTAAAAAAATTAAGCTAACTGTTAATAGTTTGACTGAGTTAAAAAAGAAATTAACAATTACACAATTCGAATTTAGAAATAAACATGTCTGACAACTGTATCAGAGATTGTCAAATAAAACTTATGCTATATTTCTTGTCTTACTTACTAACGAAATTTATCATCGTTTTTTTTATTTCTGCAAGTGTAATCAACGAATACCAGACTACTACTTAATGGAATGATTTCCTTGATTCATAACACCCGCCACCAACGCTTATTACATTTGTGGGAGCCTGATTTCATTCAGTCAATAGAACCAGCAGATTCGAAAATTAAACAAGAAGAAAACTTCCGTAACAAAGGAAGGAGGAATTCCACCTTCGTCATCATACATAACAAGTAAAATCCCGGGAGTTTAAACACATAAAAGCTTCCGAATATTAGAGTTGGTTGGCCTTACAAGCGATTTCATGTTAAACGTTGGACGTCGTAATGTACTCTATACCAAAAGTATAAGACTTCTAGGAAGCTTGCAGTAACCCTGTCGAACTTTTCAATAACATCGCGTTTCGAGACGGTCCACATCGATCTTGTAGGCCCGTTATCAAACGATAGCGATCAGGACAACATTTTTACCACGCTGGATTATTCATCAAGATGGCCTTTTTTGAACTTTTCTTTAAACCTGTATTTGCCGTTTCGGGGCTCCCAAATATCCAATCACAGACCAAGGCAAACAGTTTGAATTGGTTTTCTTCAAGAAAATGTTTGTTAAGGTGATTTATGATGATTGATAAGGTAATTTTTATGGTTGATAATGTGGCCTTTGTGGCTGTTAAGATATTTTTGATTTTTTGCACATTTGCTGATGTGTAACCTAGAGCTGCTTAGGGTTTGCACGTGTACTCTATTGGTTGGTGAAGTTGTTGATTGGCACATTGAACACAGATTGCATACATGGTGCACAGATATTTAAAAAAATCGATTTCCATTAAATTTTTTGAAAATTTTAAAAGGGAATCTGACTATTCGTATATGGGTTCCTATCAAAGTGTATAAGCACATTTTTCATATTGAGCTTTGTTCTCCATGAATAAGCATATGCAGCCTGGGCAGCTTTGGCACCAAAAAAAACGATTTGTGAATTTTTTTCGAAATTATTGAAACGGATTTGGACTATTGACATACAGGTTTCTATATATGTGCACTAGCATAATTTTGATATTGTGCTTTTTAAGACCTCTAAAACCTATGGGCACTCTGCACCACTTTGCACTTTGAACTTTATTATATGAAAAAGAAACCAATATACAAATTGATCAAAATACAAATTTACAAAAAGAAAATTAATAAAAGAATTTAAAATTTACAATCACTATAAATTAAAAATTTGAATGTTAAATCTAAATTTAAATAAATTAGTTTCAGATTATAAAAATTAAAATATTAATCATCCATCTGATGAGGAGAGACAATCCAAAATCATCACGCAACATTCAAGCAACACACAAAACATCAACATTCCAAATATTCCTATACAATATATAATTTAAAAACTCTCAGAGGAATTCAAGAATTATACTTTGATTATTACTAATTAATCCAATTATTAACTTAACAACATATAATATATATACATATGTGTATATATATATATATAACTGGAATTACCGATAATTACTTAATAGAGGCATACTAGGAAACCGATAAATTTATACACTAAAATTAATTAAATGAAGCTGTAGCCAAATAAGACGAATTAGGCCAAATTAGGAACAGATTAAGGTCAAATTAAATTACCACAATGATTAACTTGGATTAATCATTTAGCCGAAATTATATAAAAAGTATATTATTTACCAAATGAACCAAGCCGATAGAACGGGTCAAATAACGTATAAATACGCCGAGAAAATCGAAATAATAAATTAACTAAAAATTATATCAATTAACATATATACACCAAGTTTAAAGAACGAGTAATATAAAGTATTATGATACCCCGAGAAAATTGAGATGATAAATTGAACTAAAACTGATTAAAAAAATGTATTTTAAATATATAAAACCTTACATAAATAAAATCGAAATAATATAAACGACGGATAGCAAATAGAACAAAAAAATTCGACCGACGATTTACCCCTCTTAGAAATTTCAGCGGTACTATAGTAGTTTTCAGGGCCGCCGCGTGGGTAAGAGGCGCCTTTGTGCCAGATTATTTTTAGCGCCCTTCCCCGAACTGAACCCCGTGTCAAAAACTATGACTTGTTATGAATTTAATCATTAGAATATTTCCAATGAATACTTTTATTTTATAAAATAATTACAGGTTATATAATATGATAATATACAGACATGGGTTATATACATACAATATATAATACTAAATCTAAGCAATCAATAAAATTTGCTTGTCTCAAACAATTATATCAATTCATCATTCAAAAATCAAAATACTTTTTTACATATTTACTCTCTAATAAATCCAAATTTGTCACTTTTTCTTTTTTATCATTTAATTTTTTTATATTTAATTATAATTTTTTTATTTAGTGAGGTGGCGACGAGTGAAAGAGGCGCCTTGTACGGGGCACAATATGAACAATCGTACGCGGCGGCCCTGCGATTCACCATTTCTGAAAATTAATAGTGATGGTGATACTACTGTTACAAAGGTTCCACGACAATTAGTCGACAGACTTTTCGTCTACGACATCTGGACTACAGACAAATGGTCTACCACGACATTTGGTCTACCGACATTTGGTCTACCGACAAATGGACTACCACGACATTTGGTCTA
>MQRK01192353.1:686-12324 GCA_001938485.1 Girardia tigrina | reverse complement strand
ATATGTTTCAATTAATAAATTATTTATTATTTCACACAAAATTATTTGCTTTAGATTTTTTTAACATTACATTTTATGACACATTTTTTATTTGTATAAATCTTAATATTTAATTAAAAGATTTAATAATAATTTTAAATTTTGTTTTGATTAAAATTATTATAATTTTTTGTAACTGAATTAATATTTTGTCTGGGTTATTTTTATGAGTCCCAGAAGAACAAATGTGAGCGAAACGAAATATTTTTGAACGACTTCGAAGTTTTTATTCTGTTTCTTTTATTGTAGAAATTGATGAAAGATGTACGAAATTAATTACAATCGAAATTTTTCAAATTATCTTTTAAAAAATTTTCATACAAATTTACATTTGTATTTGCGAAATCGCCATGAACTTTTTTATTTTAGTACATTTTTAGAAAAAAACGAATATTCTGATAACGTTCTTAATTTGATAATTATAATGTTTTTCGATCTTTAATAAAAGTCTTGCAATCTTTAATAAAAGTCTTGCAGTCATTAATAAAATTATTTAAATCATTAATAAACTCCAACAATTAATTTTCAAAATACTCGATAATAAATAATTCATCATGATAGAAAATTGAATAAAATGTGAAAACTCGAAACAATTAATTAAATGTAAGTACAAGCATGGGGGATCGAATTTATGATCTTTTCATTATTCTTAAAAGAAGAAACTGTGAGGCAACAAAAGAAAAAGATCCATTTATGCTTCTAGATTCCGAGAATTAGAATCGACTTGGAAAACAAAAATTTATTTTTCTTGACGAAGTTGATTTTGCTGTGATCTCAAGTATCACCATTAACCTTTTCGTTTTTTCGATGAATCTCGTCTTATACCATTGTTACACCTTCTGCATTTTGTATTAAAATTTTCACAAAATAAAGTCGGAATTCAAATTTTAATGTTTATCATTTATCCTAAATTTTACATTATTTGTTGAATAATATTTTATACGAATTAAACTTCATAACGAGATTAAATACGAACTCTTTCTAGTTTTGAAATATTTATTTTTTTATGAATATAAATGTGAAAAGTTCAAGAAGAATTTATATTTATATTTGTATTATGATCTTGCGATCGTTATTTGATGTACTTTTCTGTGGCCGTTAAACCGGGATCTGAATTTTGATTTTGGTAAGTATAGTAACGAGTAAATGTTAATAATATAACTTAAAATATTAAATATAAATATCCTTTTTTAATGACTTCATTTTAAAATGAAGGATATTCAGAGACGTTTGTCTCAGTAATTCATCTCTCTGAAGGTTGAAAATGTTTTAATAATTTTTAACATATAAATTAATTGCATTAGGAAAATTTAAAAGTAAGGAACATATCACAATTGGTCTACTTTCATAAATCTTTATTAAACAGGAAACATCAAATTTTAACAAAAAAATATTTACATTTACAAAACATTCTAAAGCATGAGACCAGAGAGGTGACAGAACTTTTTAATATTTTATCAATTATTTTGAGACATTTTATCACTTTAAAATAATTTAATTTAAGTTATTTCTTCACTTTTTTTATAAACATCTTTCATCTGAAACTTACATTTTATTATAATTGTTTGGTTATTTTTTACTAAATATATTTTCTATATTCTTAAAAAAAGATAAATTATCTAATTTATGTCTATTTTTACAAAATAAAACTATAAAATCGAAACTTTTTTACACTAACAACCAAGTTTTATTAATTTTTAAATTTATTTCCTTTAAGATTTATTTTTAAAATATCGTTCCAAAGTTATAATATAATGATGAATGTTTATATTGTCAATATAGTTTTTCATTTTAATACTAATATGTACAAATAAAAAAAATAATAATTAAAATCAAATACGTTTAACTCTTATTATATGATATCATGAGGCTTTTTTTAATGATATTTACAAATTTTAAATTATCAAAGTTTCATATTATCTTTTTAAACTTTTCATACAAATTTACATTAGTAATTGCGAAATCGCCATGAACTTTTTTTATTATTGTAAACTTTTACAAAAAACAAATATTTCTATAAAGTTCTTAATTTTATAATTATGTTTTTCGATCTTTAATAAAAGTCTTGCAATTATTAATAAAACTGTTACAATCTTTAATAAATTTATTTTAATCATTAATAAACTCCAACAATTAATTTTCAAATTACTCGATAATAAATAGCACTTATTATACTGATGGTTTTTAAGGTAACGGTGATGGATTGTAAGGTGTTGTCGATGGTCGTTAACATTATTTATTAAAATTATTTGTATGAAAATTTTTTAATAGATAATTTGAAAAAATTCGATTGTAATTAATTTCGTACATCTTTCATCAATTTCTACATTAAAAGAAACAGAAACAAAACTTCGGAGTCGTTCAAAAATATTTCATTTCGCTCACATTTGTTCTTCTGGGACTCATAAAATTTACACAGAAAAAATATTAATTCAGTTACAAAAATATTTTTTTATTACAAAAAATTACAATAATTTTAATCAAAACGAAAAATGTAATGTTAAAAAAATCTAAAGCAAATAATTTTGTGTGAAATAATAAATAATTTATTAATTGAAACATATTTTTAAAAAACGCACAAATTATTTCAATGTCAAATTATAAATTAAAAAATGAAACTTTCATAATAATGAAAACGAAATTAAAAATACAAAAGTAATATTTTATTTTAAATTTATTTAAAATATTTAAAAATATAAATCCTTATAAATGAATCCATATATTAAATATAAAATAAAATAAATAATTAATTTCAATTATAAATGAATTGAACAAAAAAGTAAAATTATTCCTTTCGTATTTGAATATTAAAAAAGAATCTTTTGATAGAAAAAATATTTCAGTTGATTTAAATTATTATAATATTCCTTCTTCACACAATAATTTGTAAAATAAATCATATTTAAATATAAATTTATATTATATATATTTATTTTTTTTAATTTCAAGATAAAAACTATAAAAATTTCGAAAATGTGTATTATTTTACACATGAAATCCTAAAAAATATTTGATTTTAAAAATTAATTGTTTCGTAAATAACAAAATTTTGACTACGACTTTAATATTTTGGGTTTTTAAATATTTGTTAAGGAAACATTAAATGTTTCAAAATATCTAAATAAATTTCCTCAAATAATCAGGCTATAAAATATAAAATAAAAAAGTAAATCATTGAACAAAGATTTTAAAAAAATATTTGATCAATTTAGTCAAATTATCAATTTTGTATTTTTTTATTATATTTCCATCCCAAAGACTTTTTTATATAATAATTAAAAATTAAATTTTAATGAATCAAAATTAAATATGTTTTTATCATAAAATTTGTTTCAATAAAATTCATATAAATCTTTATTTATAAAAATCTAACATAATGCAAATATTCGTAAAAACTTTGACTGGAAAAACAATTACTCTTGAAGTAGAATCGAGTGACACGATCGAAAATGTAAAAGCGAAAATTCAAGATAAAGAAGGAATTCCTCCAGATCAACAAAGATTGATTTTCGCTGGTAAACAATTAGAAGACGGTCGAACATTATCGGATTACAATATTCAGAAAGAATCGACTCTTCATTTAGTATTGCGATTACGCGGAGGATTTTAATATTTGGTGAAATATTTTAATTCAAACATTTAGAAAATCTTATTAGTTAATATAATTTTTATAAATTCCTATTTTTATAATGTTTGTGTATCTAATTATTAAATAATTTTACATTTTTTTGAGGTAAAAAGTAACCTTTCTGTTCGTAAGTATAAGTAAGAATAAGTACTTCTTATTTTGATTCATTTTTGATTCATAATATGCATTATTATCGTTTTTCTTTTTTGTTTGATAAATTTTAATACTATTCTGTTATAGGACAAAAACACTTTTAGAAAAGTAAATTGGAGCATCTAAATAATTTCACATGTGGGAAACAACATCATAATTGTTTATGGATGGACCTAAACTCTTATTTCAAGTCTAAATTTCATTTATTGATTCAGGTTTGACCCTTCCTTCTATTTATGTACATCTTCACAAAAACTTTAAATACAAATATCACACTTATTCAAATATTCATTGTATTAAATGTCAATTGAAGGCAGTGGCATTAATGGATAATTTTAAATTTGAATTTATGTAAAGTTTATAAAAATGGTTTGCTGAAAGTTGAAGGAATAGATGCTTTCCTCTATTTCTCCCACTTTCTTTTCAACCACGTGTCAAACCCAGTAACAAGTTTAGATTTTGTTTTTGTAGCATTAGCATCAAATAGTCGACAGCAAAAGATGATCTAGCTAAGTTTTTACGCAAAAGATTCGGCGACGATACTGTCTTCACCAAAAGATTACACACCCTCCCAGACGACAAATGGAAAATCATGGACATTTACATCGACTTCCGACCCAACGCATGGATAATCGAAGCAAAAAGCCCCTGGGACTCAGACAAATAATTCAACGATGCTTAACCAAGAGCCTGCGACCACTCCCTTGATGTTCAAATGGACCTCCTAGAATGCCCTCACAAAAAATTTATCACGATCTTCCCCTTCGTCATCGGAAGTCTAGGAAGATGGCACATAGACAACGATCCCCTCCTTCACGCCATTGGATGGAATGACGATGAAGTTAAAAACATGCGCCACAATAGTCGCAAAACGAAACATCGAAATGTGCACCAAGCACTTTAGCCGACACCTTCTATACATTTTCAATGAGGAAATCATCAGAGACGGCACTGCTTAACAACACGCAGTCAAAAACCCCTAGTTCCACCCCGTAAGAGACTGTAAATCATCGACGTGGCGAGGCGAAGACAAAGGCGCAAGCCACTAGTCAGTTATCGAGTCATCAATGTCTTGCATTTGATTTAACTACACCTAAGTGGTGCGATTAAATTAAATTAAACTAAATCAACCTCGAAAGTAATCTGAAAATGACATCTTTTAGAAAGACACATTTGATAAAATATTCCACTTTTTCTCATTAACCTCACTCTTTATCAAAATGACAGTTTCTTGGTTTGAATCAACATAATCATCATCCACTTCCTTTTCAAAATCATCCGAGTCTATATTTTGTATTTCGTCGTCAATCTGATCAATTTTCTGCACTGTTTGCTTTTTTCGGATGAATCAGAATCGATTGTCGACTCAGGAAAGTCTTTTGATGAACCCTGACAATCATGTGGTTTTTTAACATATCGCTGCACGGATCTTGTCGTGAATTTTAATAAGTTACACTTTTCCTTTTGGTTTTTCGATGTTAGCATTCACTAGGTCGTTTAGATTTATGTATTCCATGAGGCATGATAGAATTATTTTGAACAATAAAAATTAATTATAATTAATTTAAACTTTTGAAATGTAACTACTTAAATTCATAATTTAATGGAAGGTTGTTTATCTTCTTCTGTCGCGCTAGTAAATGAGACAACTGTATGCAGTAACTTATAAATAATAATAAAAATATTATACCAATAATTGCTAAATAATTAATACAAATAATATTTTTTTAATTCGGGTCAGAACAGAAAACTTTCTTTCTATTTGTCACTAGAAGAATTAGGAAAAATTATAAAAGTTTCTTAAGATTTTTACAAAAACGGTTATCACATTGACGAAATGCTTCCAAAGGTGTCATTGCAGGGTCTTTGTGGATGCACTGAACTAAATTTTCCGAATAAATGCGAACCTCCAATTGTGCTTTTTGCTTATCGAAAGATGATTAATATAATTGGCCAAGCAATTCAAAGTTGATATCGCTAGATTCATAGCCGTGAAAGAGATAAGAGCTTCAAATATTAAAAGTATTCTTCTCGCGATTAACGAGCCTTTCATGAAGTTGACATCCAACATTGTCAAGAAATACATTGTAAACAGTCGTCTTTTAATTTTCGTCTGATAATGAGGACTGTTGAGAAAGTCCTTAAACTGAGCGCTGTATAGTCCTGGAAATCTCAATCGCCGCATGATCTGAAAAAATACGTGCCATAAGTCCATCAGTTTGTGCGATTATTTTATGAAAAGTTTTTTGACTATACTCATACGATCGATCAAGCGTTCTCAAACTGATTTAGCTCTAGTAACAAATGCTGGATTCGGATAATAAGGAAGAGTTATTGAGGCGACATCTTTGGCAATAAGTTATGATATGACGAAGGAGCTTTTCTCTATAGCAGACAGAAGAGCTTTTGCATTTGACGAAATTTCTGTATCGAGGTCTTCTGATAAATATTTTACAGCATCCACTAAAGGCTCATAAATTCCAATATATCGAATGATGGCATCAGGATTTTAAATCCATCGAGATTTATACCAAGCAATGAGCTTCGATTTATTCTTCTCAGATATAATTTTCTTTGAGAATAATGGCTCTTTTTGGGGAGATTGAGAAATAGCTGCACACTTGAGACACGACTCCATGCCTGTGGATGAGAGAAGATATATCTGATACTTTAACGAGAGCCAGGTTGAGATTGTGCCATGCGCAATGTACGTAAATGGCTTTTGGATCAATATCCCGAATTCGTCTTTGAAGCTTTACAACACATCCTTTCATAAAACTGGCACAATCGTAATCTTTTCCATGTATATAGCTCATATTAATACTAATTTGTATTAGTTCCGTTCTTATTGTGTCTGTAAATCACTCAATCGATTGATCTTCTAATTGAACAAATCAAAGAAAATCTTCACGAGCATTGTCTTCCTTAAAATGAATAAATAAAACATTAATCAAAAATTATTTACCCTTAAAATAAGTCGTTTTTATATTTATCACTTTAATGAAAAAGATTGCTGTTCATTTTCGGAGCCTTCATTGGATTCATCAGCCAGAATAGAAGCATTGAGATTTATTAACTATTTTTACAATCTTTTTCTCATGACTTTTTCACTGTCTACAATGAAAGCACTCTGAGTTTGAGGTTTATGTGCTGTTTTTGGGCGTTAATATAGAGGTTTTTAAAGAGTCTGGAAAGTCGGAAAAGAAATTGCAATATTTCTTAAAATACAACGATCGTTTTTAACTTGTCTATCCATAATAATGGTGCCTGAATCTTCATGTCACTGTAGAAATAATTCATATTGCCAATGTAATAAAATTGTCTCTAGAATTTGAATTCAGCGTTCTCAGTTTTCCTTAGATTGTTTTTTGGATTCTTTGTCGATATCCAGTTTATATTTTGTAGAGATTTCTAGAATGAGTTGCGTCTTCACATATCAATCTTGATGGATTTTATATCTTCAAATCATCTAACTGTTTTCCCTCGTTTCTTTCCTTTGCTAAAATCTGCGCTTGCATTTGCGGTTTCCTAAAACTTTGAAATAATTCGTTTAACGCTTGCTTCTGAGGGTGCTCCAGTTTTTTTTAAACTACAACTAATAAGAATTATTAAAATGTATATATTGTTAATTTTATCTCCTTCCCCTCAATAAAAAAGACTATCTCAAAAAGCTCAAGGATAGTGGGTTACCCTGTATAAATAAAATGTTTTTTAAATACAAAAGAAGGTTGATTGTGTGATTTTGAATGTTGTTAAGGTATTTTTGATATTTGATATTGTAATTTTGACGGTTTTAAGGTAACGGTGATGGTTTCTAAGGTGTTTTCAATCGTCGTGAAGGTGTTTTTGATGGTTTTAAAGGTGATTTGATTGGTTGTTAAGGTGGATTTCATGATTACAAAGTAATCGGAACCGTTGCCAATGTTCCCGACGAATCAGAAGCGCTTCTAAGGAGATCGCGGCCGTTGCGAAGGAGACGGGAACCTACCAGAAGCGTTGCTAATACAAATTCTAATACAAATCCTCTAATACGAATTCTTACAGTTCCAATAGGGAACTAACAGAGTAAAAACGTTCTTACTTAAACTGTTAAACGCTGTTTTCTCCTTTTGACTCATTTTCGTGGCACTTATTTTGATCAATTCTTACAAAACATCTTCTTTGTCTCTCAACAAACATTGTTATTATTAATATATATTGTTATATAAAAAAACATTATTTATTTAATAATTTAAAAAATTACTTTTTTTTGGTCCGTCCCTAAGTTGAGGTAATACAATACTTTTTTATTATATTTGAAAAATCATTTAATAGAAAATAATTCAATTAGAAAATAATACTAATAATTTTAGAAAATTTATTATAACTTTAATTTTAAAAATTGTAAAGTTCTCCTTTCAATAAACGTAAAAATAAATGTAAAAAATATTCAAAATCATAATATTTCAATGTATTAATTAATTAATGAGAATGAATTTTCACTTAGAAATAATCCATATTTTTTCCCAATATTTTAGAGATTATTGTTGAAGGCAAATTATAAAAAAATGTATCTTTAAATTTAATATTTTACCCAGGAAATATATTTTGTTTAACAAAGAAAATATTTATTTACAATATTAAATTATAAATTTATAATGAAATTCAGAAATATAATTTTGTAAAAATGTATAAATTCTCTTTCATCAAAAGAAATTTTGTTTGAATTGACAAGAATTCCCATTTTATCAACCGATTATTTCCCTGTGTTTGATCTGGTTCAGGAACATTTGTGAATCCACTTAAGGGGATTTTTTGTTCTACTACGGAATGAATTTATACATTGTTACTTTGAATACTCTAATTAAAAAGACAATTTCTTTTAAATATATTCACGGAAAAAATCATTTTTTCTTAAATTTAATTATTTTTATAAATATATATTCAAGACTGCATTGGATATTAATGGCTGATCAGAGAGTTGGCGTAGAAGGACAATATCCTCGATGTCACGTTGATGGGGTCTGGGGGTTGTCATAAAAATGAAGACGACGATCTTACTGCGGGTGAAAGTTAACAGAAATAATGTCAAGTTAACTTTACTTGAATCCTGGTAAAGATCATCGATCATTACGGAACCACTATTATCCTTCGATTTGACTTTAAATTCATAGAAATATGCATATGTGATTCTAAGAAGTTTCAAAAAGAGAGTCATATTTGTCGATAGCATTGGGATGAGATAATTAAGGATTTCAAACACCAATCTATTCATTTCTTTAAACTGAGAAAGAAAGTCAGAGAATAACTCTTTAATTCACAATATTCTTTTAAAAAAACTTTAAGTTCACAACTAAGAGGGGGGGTTGTGAAAATAGAAATTCAACTGGAGGAGTGCTTTAGGAACATATAGAACGGAGTAAAGGTATCCCTACTTAGTTGAAGAGAGACTAAAGTGGCTATTCTCTTCAAAGGGAAAGGCTCTTGAAAAGATCCAAATAACTGCTGAGTCATTTTTCATTTAGATGTAGGTGGAAAGATTTTAACCAGAATCATCGCGAACCGAATGACTCTGATCACCGCCGCAACACTTAATGAGTGACAGCATGGATTTCAGTGGGGAAGATGAACTCAGTTGACTAAAAGTATCCTAAGGAAATTGCAGGAGGTAGCGCGATACAAGGACATCAATATGTATGTCATCTTTATCGACTTGAAGAAAGCATTCGATAGTATCCCCGGGGTCTCTCTGGAGCTGTTTAACGATACTAATGATTATTAAAGCTTTCCATGAAGGATTTGAATGTTCTATAGGATATAAAACCTTCGACATGGATAAGGAAGTGCGTCAAGGTTGTGTTTTAGGACCGCTCCAGTTCAATATTCTATTTGATACAGTGGTGAAACGAGCAATATTGAACTGTCTCTCTGGAGTAGTAATAATGAAAAATGAAGACGGAATCTTTTTGGAGATCAACAGACTAACCTATGCTGACGACATCTGCCTCATCGAGACGGTTTGAAACAACCTCATAAATAATTAAAACATTTTAAATTTAGGTATCAAAAATAATTAAAAACAAAGTTTTCAACCTAAATGGAGATACTCGAATACTTATTGCTGAGCACCAGCTTGAGGCCGGTATTAAGTGGGTCTCCAGATTTAGTTACCATATGATCTACGATCTCTTCAGCCGGTAACGTGGACTCTAAAGTCAAGGAAAGAATTAAGAAAGGAACCCAGAAGATCAGAAATCTGAGACCAGGGCTGAATAGCTCCAAACTGAATATGATGAATGTTGTGTACTACAAGATTTTACAAAACAACATAACAAAAATACTCATTGTAAAATATTTATAATTTTCGTGTTGAAATATTTTACTTGCTTTCAATATAAAAAAAAGTTAATTTTCGTGTAAAAATTATTCCATAATGAAAAAAAACGATATTGTTTTAAAAATATAAATAATTAAATAAAACTTTTAAAAAAAATGCTTTTTCGACTTAATTTCTTTTAAAGTCAAATTCGTTCGTTCTGATTTCACATTAAACCGAAAGATTTTCTGAAATGATTTTCACAAACAAAAATTCAAATCCACGAAAATCATTAACTGGTGTTTCTTCAATGACTGATTGCATCTTTTGCGAATTTGCGAAATGCATTCACCAATTCAATTTGACTGTGTTCCGATTCAACGATTCCGTTTTTCTGTCAACGGACGGAAACGCCAGTCGTTCGAAAATCCACATGAAACGAAATGCGAAGAAAATAATCACTGCGGATATTTGACTCGCTTTGGTTTGGGACCGCCGCAAATCCCCCATGAGCGGAACGGTCGACCCGGCGACCAGTCAAACTGAATTTTATGTCGTTAATATTTACTGCCGGGACGGGTCAGGTCGAGCCTTTACGCCCATCCAAATATTTATATAATAATGAATAATAAGAAAGTTATCAATGTGAAAGCTGGAGGATGACGGCCAAGAACATATGGACACTCTGGAAATTAGACTCCAAAATTCCATGGATATTATCGAGAGTAGAAGGCTTACTTTCCACACTAAGACAGAAACGTCAGAGGGGTATGAGACAATCAAACAAATCAAAAATACAGATGGGGAAAAGGATCAGTAGGATAAAAAAGTAATCAATTTGGGAATGCATCCGAGTTGACATACATTGGCTATTTTTGGATGATGCAGTCTACGGATATTTCATTAACCGCATCATTCACAGATACCCTACTGAATTGAAATAACATACATAAACTATGAATTCAATCAGGAAGTCTCAATAGGACAAGAAAACTGTGCTGCAGCTGATGAACAAGAGAGAGAAATTTCACCAATGCCCAGATGAAAGATGCTACAAGGAGTTTGCCAAAAGACGGAATTGAACAGACACATCAAAAGGGACCATGTGAGGTCCGCTTCCTTTAATCCTGATCAGTCCAACGAGACACAACTGTTCTTGATTGGGTGATAGAGATACAAAATAGAAATAAAAATGAAAAATATAAAGTAAGCTTTAGAAAGTTGCTCATGATAAAAATATGTAGCATGGATGTAACTTTCTAATCAGATAGTGTCTCGCGACGACTGTCAACTTTATGAAGAAAATACCTTGAGAGAATCCAAAAAAGACTCAATTTGAGACTGTTGCACTCAAATCCGAAGTCCCTAGGTGAAGACGGTCGCCGCTTAACAGCAACCCGACAAGCACACATGATGAACATGTAGTTCACTGTTGATAACAAAGTTATTTCCCTGAAATCGACTCTATCCTCAGCGAGCCAGTGAAAACATCCAAAAGGAAATAGAATGACAAATAGAACGAA
>MQRK01192331.1:61325-73098 GCA_001938485.1 Girardia tigrina | reverse complement strand
AAAAAAGATGGTCTTGATATTTCAATTTTAAATTTACTAAAATTATTTAAATTAAAGCATTTAAACAAATTTAAAAATTTAATAAATAGCATAAATCAAAATTTCAATGGGTGCGAACAAACTTTTGGAACGCACTGTATAAAACCTCTTGCTAAATGCTATACTTGCGGTCAACCGGGCCGTTTTGCAAAGAACTGCAATAATTTAAACTACAATTGAGAGCAGCAGACGTCGCTGGCTCTCCTATTATAATTCAGACGCTACCAATTGTGAGTGCTTGGATAAATGGTATAGAGGTACAGGCACTGATAGATACCGACGGCACGGTGAGTATGATCGAGAGAAAAGTATGATGTGGAGAGATAAACGAAAAAGGAGGATGGGTCACTGGAATGGGTTGAATAAAAGTAGAGTATAAAATGCAAGTTAGTGTTGAAGTAACCGTAGGAAGAAGAAGAGTAAATAGTAATATGTTAGTGATGAATAAACTAGTATCTGGTATTGATGTGATTTACGGAATGGATTTGATAAAGAAATTATGAGGTATTCAAATTGATCTAGATGGTAATGTGTCATGGAATTCGAATAGACCAGATGAGAAGATAAATCTTCATGTCATAGATTAAGCGAGTAGAAAAAATATGGTAGAGTGCACAGTTATAGATGATGTTTACTTCACAGTAAGGTTTGAAGGTAGTCGATGGGTGGTAAGATTGAAATGGAAGGCTCGATCATAAATATTCTTTGCTCCGTTGTGTATCCTGGCATGATAAAAATTCAAGACCCGTGGAATAAAATAATTTTAAAAATTTTAAACAAAAGTAAACCTGAAAAAAAATTTAAACAGAATAAATTGTGTAGTTACTTTTGGCCCACCCTTTAGTATTAATGACATCATAGATATGCTCAAATGAAGGAAGATCGTGTGTGGTGTAACGCCAGTAATTTGGTGTTCAGAGTATAACTGTTGGTTACTGAAAAAATAACTGTAATTTAACTTTATCCATTATCCCATCCATAAAATCAAGTGTCCGTACAAACATACATCCTCAAATCATTAAACTTCCTCAGCTGTGCTTAACTGTTGATACAATATTAGTAGATTGACGTGCTGAACCAGACGCCCTCCATATTTACACCATGCCATCAGAGTAGGAGATTTTAATTTTCCTCTTCACTGAAAATAGCCTTGCCCTAGTGCTTTTAAGTACAGATTTTTTAAGCCGGGGATATTCCTATTCTATCTGTGATGTCATTTTTTTTATAAAAGTGGTAGTTTCCAAGGAGTGGCACTTATAAGACCAGAATATCTCATACCAGGCTAACCGTCTTTCCTAATCTCTTTCTCCAACTCTACAACTATCTTTACAGGAGATTTTGTCGGATTATCGATGGACATTCAGTGAACTCTTTCACCCGGAACATGATAATTTTAAAAGCGGTCTTAAGGTGTACTGCCTAGTTGATAAAATCCTAAGAAATTGATATCTTTTATCAATAAGTTATTTACTAATTCTTAACCTAGAACGGTTAATTATTACTTATACTTTCTGTTGTTACATCTCATTATACAATATGATCTTTCATAAGTAAAAATAAGTTTTGTTTTCCATTTTTATAGCGTTCGGTTTTTTCGAACACTAGACCATATTGATCAAATATATTCATGATGCCCGTTGCTCTTTCGAACCGAATATCATAAAATACGATAAAATAAAAATACACCGATTGAAAGTTTTTATTTTATTGAAATTATTCCAAACAAACCCCATAATACTGGAAATTACAAAATAAAATCTTTAACTTCGTATCATAAATCGAAACAGATTATAAAAGTCACAATTATTTATTTGTTATTATTTATTATGCATCAATTAATTCTTCATAATAATAATGATAGTACAATCATTATTATCGCTCCAGCATTAATCTTCTAAGGTACGAAAACCGTTCGAAATCTCTTCGTATAAGTCTTCGTAATCACGCATTATCCTTTCTTTTCCATCTTTGACAGGATCTTTGAACTTCATTGATGAAATTTTATAAAGAGTTTCTCCCATCGCTTCTCGAATCATTGACCAAGTGATTTTATTGTCCAGTTGCGAGGTCGATTCGACAGCGTGTCGAGCTTGGTCATAGAAATGAATCATATTCTTCAGCATTCCAACGGTCTTGTAAAACGGACAGAATTTATCGTAAGGAGAGTAACCGTTTTGTTGAAGGAAATCATCCTTGATCAAACGAGCAACTTCAAGGGTGATTTTATCACTCTCAGCCAATGAACCCTGTGAAATAAGTCAGGTGTCATATTCCATCGATACTCAGTCACAAAAAGACAAAAATTCGAAGAAAATCGTAAAGTTTATCTAAGTAGGTGAAATAAATTTTTGAAAGTAAAAATGGAAAGACTAGTACCACAAGATTTGACTAAGAACTTTTGGGTCTCATGAACATTCTCTTGAAAAGAATCACATTCTTATTATCAATAAAAGAAATGAAAAATTAAGTAATTTTATTCAAATACCGCTAATACACAATTTTACTTTTACTTGATTTGCAAATAATGAAAACATAAAGATTATTTTGAAAAATTGACTTGAAAAGGCCTTAATTAGTTAGAGAACTGGTGGCGCTGCGATCCCTATTGTTGCATCCCTGGGTTCATTTCTTTAATTATTTTGTGTGAATTATTATTTTTAGTATATTTTTATTAGAATTGTAAAAAAGTGAAAATTCTATTTCTGGAAAATTCACGGATTTTTGTTTGTTGAAATAGTTGCTTGGCGACGAATTTTTCATTAAAAAATTGTTTTATTGTGTTTATTTGCATTTTCGATACAACTATAAATGTCCATGCTTTGATTTATGAAAATTTTGAGATTGTTAACAACGTATTCATTACGCTTTCATTTAAATTGTGTGTTTTATAATAAGATGAAATATTGACGAATATGAGTATTCGTGGTTATTAGATTTCTTTCTTCAAACTTAGATTTGTTCAAATCAAGGATCATGTTGACCAACAATTCTTATGTTCTTGAAGTATAGAATTTTCAACTTGGCTAGTTTCCTATTAGTCAGGAGTCTAAGTTGTGAATCACAAATTCCATACTTAAACTATTTGGATTTTCAGAGAAATTGTTTGAACTTTTACAATCAGAAAAACCAAAAGAATTTGCTCGAATTCCTGTTGAAGCAGCAGATTGAATGGCAATGTTAGAAAGAAAGAAAGTATTTTTGAATAATGTCGGTTGTAAAGTATGCGCCTTTCCTTACGAGCTTCTTCTGCAACATGCCTTACACGATAATGATATTGAGTGGGGCAAGCACAATTTTTGGCCAGAGATATTTAAGAGAAATAGCAAACGGACAAATTGCAATGAGATGAAGGTAATAATTTGGTTTGACAGAAAAAATAAACCAAGCAATATTTCTCCGTCAAAACCTTTTAAATATAATAAAGTAAAAAAGATAAGATTAAATAAAGTCATCGAAAAACTTTGGCTTTTTGTCAGAAATTTGAATATTGAAGATAGATTTATTGAAATTTTGATATTTTACAGTAAAAAAATAAACATGAAATAATCTTCTTAATAAATAAACATATGAATTCATATTTTTTTTACTTTTGTGATATATAGAAGAAATAAAATACCGTTAATAATCCGTCATACATGACGGGTTATTTACTAGTTATTATATATTCGTTAGAGCAGAAATTCGACTGAGAACATCAACCCCCGTATTTCTCCGACAAAAGGCAGATCCAGCCTGGGGGTAATTTGTTGATGAATAAAATTAATAAAATTATAGGAGTCCGATTAAAGTATTTTACAATCACTTAATGAGATAATTGACCAACAGACAGAAAGACAGACCGCCATATTTTAAAAACGAGTGTTTGGAATTGTGCAGACCTCAAAAGGTGAAATTTTTGAAAATTGAAAAAGTTTTTGAAAATTTTTCGAATACAATACTCCATTTAGCGAGTGAAGTAAAAGATCTCAAATGAATTTTTTTGCACTATTCATAAAACAGAGAATGTTCGAATTGCATAAAAAGACTGACTCCTTACATAAGATAGCGCCATGGTAACTAGTAGGAATGTGCTAATACTTTAATACTGTTATCGAATCGGTATAAATTACAAATAGCATAAAAATATTTACTATAAGATTCTTAGATTAACTTTTAATTTAAGTGAGACGTTGTAGCACCATAATATATAAATTAGCATAGAACAGTGTAGCGAATTGAGAGCTTTTACTTAAGTAAGAATAAACTTTTGGCCAAATCTTGGTGTATTTTCTTATAATCTCCCTACTAAAAGTAATTTGGCCTTATAGCTCATTACATTATTGAAATGTTGAGAAAGTTATACTTAAACAACGAAACGTCGGAAAGCAATAAAATATGAGTTTGCCAGGCCAAAGCCCTCAATCCCGCTGCACTGTTCTATGTTTAAATTTGAGATTCTAGGGTAGGGTGTAATTACCCCATTTGCCCTCCCCTTGATCTGCTCTTGTCTCCGACCATGTATTATAATAATTTTTATTTTTCAAATATCCCTTACATCTTATTTGTAGCGAAGTCTTATTTTTAATCGCACTAGAAAGAATCGTTTGTTAATGTTTAAAATCTTAAACTAATTTTACAATAAAACGCATGTTTATTTAAACACTTTAAATCACTTGTCATTTGATAAATCATTTAGTTATAATTACATGTTAATATAATTTAATATACATATTCACATCTTAATTTAAACTTTATCATTTAATCTCGATCTTATGTCGGATATGTAACTAGATATTACCGTATTTTTCCGTGTATAAAACCCCCTTTTTTGTCAAAATTTCACGAGCATTTAACGCGACTTTTCAAAAATTAGTAAATACTTGAAATATTTCTCCAACACAAAATATATCAATTTATTTTCTGGAATGAACTAAGGTACTTTTTAGAAATTTTTTCCAAAAATGCACACCAAAAATAAGGGGGATCTCAACTCTCCTCCAAGACAACGCCCTGCGACACATCGCAAAAGCGACCCTACAGAGCTAGACAAATTGGGCTCCGAAACTCTACCTCATCCACCCTACTCACCGGACTTCTCGCTCACTGACTACCATTTTTTCAAGCATTTGAACAACTTCCTGCAGGAAAAATGCTTCAAAAACTAAGACAATGCAAAAGACACCTTTAACGCTTTCATCGCATCCAGAACTCAAGGTTCTACACAAGGGGCATCAATAAACTTGTTTCTCGTTGGTAAAAATGTATTGATTCTGATGTATTTTTATTTCGATTAATAAAGCTTATTCTGTGCTGAGTTACATTTGTTTAAAGTTTAGGTTCAAAAACCTGCATTGCTTTCGCAACAACCTATTATTATCATTTAATCTCGACCTTATGTTGGATAAGTAACTAGAGATTATTTACACTTCTCGTGATGTAGAATACCAATACACTCAATAAAACAGATTTTAACTTTAAAATATATATAATAAAATAATGTAAAAGAATGTACAACCATCGGAGAATGATCGATATTAGTAACTGTTCAAATGCAATTCTAATTCAGAAACTCTGATAATGTAAATATTCGCTTGTTCGAGGGAGCATTATACACCGGCATCAGTTTCTTTCTAAAATAATCTCGTCCGATAATTCAGAGATTCTTTAATTCATTGGACTTCGCTTGTGAGCCTAAAACATGAAGATATTTTATCGATCGGGGTCTTTAACTGCAACTTTCTTCAAACCAATTGGAAGTATTAATACAACAGATTCTTTCTAATATCGGAATGGAGGATCTATTTGGTTGTTCGGAAAGTCATTTCGTTTTTTTTTAATACTTGTTTTAAATGTATTTTTTATATTAATAATCATTGACTATATTATTTATTTTAGCAGTTGGTAATCAAGGTTAGATTTGGAAAATTTTGGAATAATCTAAAACATTTATATTTGATTTTTGACCTATCAAAGATGGAAAGCAAGAATCAGCATTTACGGCATGTATTACTTTTTTACTTCCGAAAAAGTAAAAATTCTGTACAAGCAAGAAGAAAATTACGCGAAGTGTATGGAGAATATGTGTGGACAGAACGCCAATGCCAAAACTGGTTTAAAAAATTTAGATCCGGAAATTTTGATGTTGAAGATTCTTCACGTTCCGGAAGTCCCGTTGAGGCCGATGAAGACAAAATAAAGGCATTAATTGATTCAAACCGGCCAATAACAACTCGCGAAATTGCCCAGACATTACATTTATCTAATTCGACCGTCCATGATCATTTGAAGCACCTAGGTTTCACATCAAAACTCGACACATGGATTCCTCATAATCTTACCGAACGAAATTTGTGCTGTCGTTTAGACATCTGCGATATGCTTCTCAAACGTCAAGAAAATGATCCATTTTTAAAGCGCATCGCAACTGGAGATGAGAAATGRGTAGTCTACAATAATRTAAAACGTAAGAGATCTTGGAGTAAAGAAGATCAACCTGCTCAAAGATCTTCGAAAGCTGACATTCAYCAAAAAAGTGATGCTATCTGTTTGGTGGGATTTCAAAGGAATCGTATTTTATGARCTTCTTCTGGACAAAACTACGATMAATTYRGACGTCTACTGTCATCARSTGGACAAATTAAATGAATCCCTTTAAACACAAAAGGCCAGAATTGATCAATAGAAAAGGTGTAGTGTTTCACCAAGATAATGCCAGACCTCWTACAAGTTTGGTAACTCGYCAAAAGCTTTTACAGCTTKCATGGRGACATCATGCCTCACCCACCATATTCTCCAGACCTCGCACCTTCTGATTATCATTTGTTCCGGTCTCTACAAAATTATTTAGATGGTAGCACTTTTGGATCAAATGAAGATGTTAAAATCCATCTGGAAAAGTTTTTTTAGCAGCAAAGAACAAATATTTTATGAACGTGGAATCATGTCACTGCCAGGAAGATGGAGGAATGTATTGGACCACAATGGTCAATATGTATTTCAATAAAATATTTATTCGTCATAAAAAAATGTCTTTTACTTTAATACAAAAAACGAAATGACTTTCCGACCAACCCGATAGATCTAGATCTCCTTTATTTAATGATTAGTTACAGAAAATGGGGTTTATTATTCATGATCAAACGGCACTGTGAAAATAATGATTTCAGCAAATAATTTACACTGTGACCCGAGGGGAACACTCAATCAACTGCACATGTCGGAAAATATATAATTTTGTTTTATTATATAATTATAATAATAATAATTATTATTATTGAACCAAATAAATCAATACACGATCATTTTACCTTGCCGACCAATTGCACAATCTCTGATAAGTCTTCTTCTTCTTGTAATATTTCTGACGTTTTCGTTCTCAGAGCAACAAACTCATTGTAATTCTTGTCATAGAAATCGTCGAGAGCGCGCGTGTATTTACTGTGAGAGATCAACCAATTGATACTTGGGAAGTGTTTCCGCTGCGCTAGTTTCTTGTCCAACCCCCAGAACACCTGCACAATACCGAGAGTCGCTGAAGTCACTGGATCAGAGAAATCTCCTCCGGGAGGGGACACAGCTCCCACGATCGTCACCGATCCCTGACGCTCTTCAGGACCGCCGATACACTGCACTCGACCCGCACGCTCGTAAAAGCTACACAGACACAATCACTCAATATCCTCTCTCTCTCTCTCTCATTTACCTCGCCAATCGCGCACCCAAATAAGCAGGATAACCCGATTCTGCAGGCATCTCTGCCAGACGACCACTGATCTCCCGCAGAGCCTCCGCCCACCGACTGGTTGAGTCCGCCATCATGCTCACATTGTAGCCCATGTCGCGGAAGTACTCTGACAAAGTGATCCCTGTATAAATTGACGCTTCTCGAGCGGCCACCGGCATGTTTGATGTGTTTGCCACCAGCGTCGTTCGCTTCATTATCGATTCACTCTTTCCATCGATCTCCAGAGTCAACTGTCATTATTATCATTATCACAATTACTCTCAGTCATTACATTCGCTTCATCAATCTCTCGTTCCTCTTACCTCTGGGAAATCTTGCAGTACTTCTGACATCTCATTTCCTCTCTCTCCGCATCCAACATACACAATGACATCAGAATTAGAGAACTTCGATAACGATTGAGATATAACGGTCTTTCCGCATCCGAAAGCTCCTGGAATCGCGGTCGTTCCTCCTTGAACACATCTGCACACATCATTCTCATCATTATTTACATATTTCACTCATCCAATCATAAATTACGGGAATAAAGCGTCGAGAACTCTCTGTCCGGTTAACAAAGGATAATTTGCTGGCAGTTTATCAGCGACTGGTCGCGGTTGGCGCACTGGCCACACCTGGACCATCGTGTGTTTCGTTTGGACTTTATTGAATTCCGTTATCAAAACGGTTTCCTAAAATCAAAAACGACATTAAATATAAATATCCCTAAACTTTCCTTCATTTTTACTCATACTTAAATGTTTTTTCGTTTATTTATTTTGGCTTGAACATATTCTTCCAAAAAATCCCAGAAGTAAAGTTAATAGAAATATAATTTCTGTTCAAAGAATATTTTCTTTACTTTTTAATAATTTTCGATAAATAAATCATTTTTACTGATTGAAAATTAAAAGAAATATTTTTAATTTTTTTAAATTTCAGGAAATAAATTTATTAAATAGTACAAATAAAACAAAATAGTTAGCAAACATCAAAATTTATTAAATTGTTGGCGATAAAATCCAGCGGATTTTCCAATCATCCGACATAAATAACAAGTGTGCTGTCTTATGGAATCAGGACTTTTTGTGGTAATATAGAAACACCCATAGTTCTTTTTTTGGTAATATATGTTATGCTGAATTCGTGTATTAGACAACCGATTTGCCGAATTCATGAAGTCGGCAATTTGAAAAAAAAATTTTAATTCAATTATGAAATTGATATTAACATTTAAAATGAAAAAATATGTATTTAATATGAAAAATAGTAAATTTTTACAAAAAATATCAATTTATTATGAAGATTTATCAATTAAATATAAAAAAATTGTATTAATTAAGAAAAAATATCGATTTAAAATGAATAAAATGTTGTAAAAATACAATTTTGAAATTCCGCTTGCCACCATGGAAGAAGTTTAAATAACTATGAATAAAAATTTTACATTTGGAGTTTATTTTGCATAATAAATTACGATTTCTTTTAAATTTAATTTATATTTTTATATATGAAGTCAATCCAAAGTTTAATACTGAAATTTAGTCAGCATGTTCTCTGACAATTTTGTTGAAGCGGCACATAGGCGTGTTCAGTCGCTATTCGCCATGGATCATCCATCAATATGGAGATTTATCTCTGGATTGAAAAATGTTCAAAAAACAGACGATCAGCTTCACTTGGAGTTTGTTCGTGGTGATGGACCGACAGAAAGACGAAACAAAATAATTCATACTATTTTAATTCATACTCCATTTTAATGATTAATAAACATTAAAATCTGTCTTTAAATTTCAAATTTTTTATTTATTTTAAATTATTAAATTTTTATTAAATAAAAATAGAAACTTGATTGGCCAAAAAGTACGGCGCCAAAACCCCATTAAATTTTCAGTGCGTTTTTATTTTTAAAAATTTTATTTTCAAAAAAAATTTTATTCTTAAAAATTTTTTTCGTCTTTAAATAAACTTTAAATTTTTGGAAAAATATTTTTAAATTTCGGAAAATAATATAAATCAATTGCAAACTAATAATAATATTAATGCAAATAACATTGTTAAAAAGAAAATTATTCTGGATCCTTCATGAAATCTTGAATCATTACATATTTTAAAATCTAAACAATTCTCCCTAAGAAAAGTACAAATACTTATTACCAACAAAACGCTTTGGAAAAATATAAGAGTTGTTTAATTATCGATCTTATTTTTACTAATAAATGGAATGGAATGAAAGAATAATTTAGTTGACATTTCTACCAGATGCAGATACAAATAGGTTATGCAGTTTGGGGAACAATAACAGCTGAACATAATGGTGTATCGTGCGTCGCATTAGTGAGTATAGAATACGAATTGTGGGGAAATAATGCACTAAAATGTGAAAATTATGTTTATACTACAAACCAACGGAAACTAAAAAGTCAAAAACGATTTAAGTCACAAGCGAAATAGAAGATTTTTACGAGAATTCAACTGTAACCAGGGCAATAACGATAATAGAAGTAGCAATAATGCCGCTTTGCCAAATAATAAATGCAAATAATAAATACACGACGTTCCATCAGTATATTTGTCGGTTGTGTTTGAACTATTTTGTTTCGCCAATTTAATGTCTCGAAAAACGTATGGATCGTGAATAATTGAATAAATCTTATGATTGTTATACCAAACTTTCCTGGTTCTTCTGAAATTCTAATTTGATTCCATAATTTGGTAGTAACAAAGCCAAATCATTGAGTCGACATTTGATAAGACATATTAAATTCCCATTTCGCTTGATCAATTCTATCTCAACAAGAAGCCGAAAATACGGATATAAGAACTGGCTAAATGTAGAATTGAAACATAAACACGATTACAAAATCTGTGAATAATTGAAGTCATGATTCACTGGATCTCATCCAGATCGATGCGGATTACGTCACCGTCAATGAGACTCACGTGTGCCGCATCTATCGCCACACACATCATCATTGTTCGCTGACAACCTTTGACTCGACACACCGGATCGATCTGATTGTATTCGCATTGTGACAAATACTTTTCGACATTCGATTATTTCAATGATTATGAAATTGTCGTATTGTTCTCATTTTTTGTAATAGAAAATATCGATCAATGATGACGAGAGTAAACGTTGAATTTAATTGTATATTTCTTACAATAAGATCATTTCTCAAATAACGTTACAATAATAATCGATTTGAACATTAATAATTTGATGAGTTTATTTACACATCGAAGAGTCATTAAGCCGAACAAAAATCAGACCGAAATTTTAAGATTAGACAATTAATTTCGGTGTAAAATTATTTGTAATATGATTTATTTATATACCATACTGGCCATAATACTGCGGTTGTTTGAGAAAAGTTTTGTTTTGGTGAAGGACAGGTAAAGACACGCATTTGATGTTATAATTTTTGCACAAAATCGTGGCTATACGACAATAAGCAACAATTCTAACTTTTAACATGTTGATATTTGGCAGGGCCACCTTTAGCATCAATCACAGCCGCCATAGAATTCTGCAATGCCAGACAATACTCAGGTGGGATTTCGCTGCACCATACTTTAGTGAGACTTTCTTTCAAATCGTTCCTAGATGTCGGTCGCAAAGCATACACCTTCTTTTTGAGGGTAACCAGACAATTCGACACAAGACAATTCGACACAAATTTTTTCATTCGACATTTTTTGAAACTTGACATTTTCAATAACTATATTTTTAGTTAGACTAATGAGTTATATCAATGAAAAAATATCAATTTAATATGAAAAAAATATCAATTTAATATGACATTATTGATATATATATATATATATGACAATATTTAATATTGACAATAAGACGACACAATTTTTTTAATTCTACACATTTATTAATTCAACACAGTAAAAGTTAAGTTTTAACATTTTATTCATTGCAAATTAGCTAGCCAACGCAAGTATTTCAGTTTTTCATCATTCGATGCATTCAAATTGTATTCTTGCACAGCCATTGCAATAGCCTCACTCAATGATACA
>MQRK01192331.1:23987-49203 GCA_001938485.1 Girardia tigrina | reverse complement strand
AAAAACGTGGGGCATAGAAATAATCGATTGTTACTAAAAAGCAGTAAAGAGGAAATAGCAGTTACTAATAGCAGTAATTCAGAAATCCGCCCCACGTTTTTGGTTAGGTATAAAATTTCACACATGTCTAGAAAAAATAATTTTCCTCTTTTTAGTGCATTGGTAATGCTTGAAAAACGTGGTTGTTTTTATAAAAAATTTTTTTTATTAATAATATTGTTGTTAATTCAGCCTGAAGATGGTGGAAAATCCACCGAAATATATTGCGACAATAAAATTTGATTTTAATGGCGTTCTTAATTATAAAATTTTGCCATTATTTTTTAAATTTCTTATTAAGAATATGTCAATAAATACGTATTTTACTAAATATTACGTAAATTGTTACTATTAATTCACAGATAAAATGCAAAATTTCATCGATAATCGATAGCCAAATTGGCGCCATTAGTTTGCAGTTAACTGCAACCAACTGTAAAATATTTAATTATAGTAACATCAAAAGCTATTAATATTATCGGATGCAGTGAAGGACACAACTCAGTAACCAAGTATTATTGCTCACGACAAGCGAGTCAGTCGATTCATCGATCACCTCCCCCACAACACACATTTGCTCTCATTATTGTTTCTAGTACCATTCTCTATTTATTGATCCCCATGACATTTATCACTTTTCTTGCAATGGCTTCCCGAATTCGCTTGTTTGTCGCCGCAGCACTGCTTGGGACACTGGGTGCATTTACATTGGCCACTCGGGCAGTCGCATCCTTTGCCCGTCTTACATCCTTCACAACATTCACTTTTCTGTGTTGCACAACATTTTGCACCTGTATATACAAAAACAAATCAAGAATTTTCGAATTAATCAAATAATATCACTTGGACACTCCATTGAATTTATTCAAAAATAATTACACGAAATGATGCGATAAAACAGCGATGAGAAATAATATATTAATTATATAAGATATTAAATAAAAATTAAAGTCAATATTTAGATAAAAATTTTCCGAGATATTTAGAACATTATATTTATTTTGTTAAAGATATCAAATGTATCATAAACGTTTTGGTTTACCATAATAATTGATGATAATATATTTTTGTTTATCACTTATAGAAAGTCGTTTTGTTTGTTATTATTATTGATTTTATTATTATATCAAATACATCTGGACTCAACCCAATGCAATTATTTATTGTGTGTCAATTTAAAATATAAAAATAAATGCCTTATGGGAAATCAAATGAATATAATTTTTATTAAACCTGTTTATTTTCAAAAAAATTAAAAGTGAAAGTTACTCTGAAAATAATTTAAGTTTTATCTTATTTGCTCTAAAAAACGAAAGACAAGATGAGACAGTAACTCATTGACATTAATTATTGAAAAAATAGAATATTTTATTATTATTAGATTTAAGCAGAGGCCACGCTAGCTTCCTTGGCGCCCCTATGCAATTTTTTAATTTGCGCCCTTATAATGTTTTATAGTTTTCAGAATATTTTGATAGTGTTTTAAAATAAAAAAAGAAATCACGTTACGTATTATGTATATATTATATATGCAAAAAAATAAATACAAAAAATGTCAACCAATATATATTTCTACAAAATAATAAATAAATGTACATACATTATATATATTTAATATGTTGTGGCGTTCGTGGTTTAAAACATGTAAACATATCTTGGGAAACTGAGTCGTTTGGCTTTGAGCCCCCAGGTTATC
Organism: Girardia tigrina; assembly: GCA_001938485.1. NCBI lineage: Eukaryota > Metazoa > Platyhelminthes > Tricladida > Dugesiidae > Girardia > Girardia tigrina. Next base: position 47,468 of record MQRK01192331.1, on the reverse strand, counting down.
GGTAACCAACCATAAAACACTATTATACTAGTATAGCCTCTGCATGTATATTTTAAATCTTAATCTCTCAATATCTATGACCACAACTTGCCTCTCACCCAGCATACCATCTGCACGCAGTGATAAGTGATGAGAACCTTCCAGGTTCCAGATCTACACAGATTTAAGACCAGATAGACCAGATCAGCCCTAATGGGTATGATGTGATGTTAGATTAAAACGATTTACATTACTGTAACAACCCCATGATGTGTTATGTTGACCCCAGCTACTGTATGTTACATCTTGTTATGTTGAACCCCCTTAGCAGATATAATAGCTATGACAACATTTCATCTTATATTATTTTAATCATTATAAAACTATTTACAAAAGTACAGGCTCAAATACCCTGACGCAGATCCTCCATTCATGTGTATGATTTTAGTATCAAGATAAAGAGTTATAGAAGAAGAAAGAAATGCTAACAAAATTTTAAACTAATCAGTGCATGCAATATTTTATAAACAACACATCAACAACTCATATGATTCCATTAAAAATTTTATTTCGAAAAGCATTTTACAACATTATCTATGCTCTTGCGGAGCCTTTGTCGCTTTCGCCTATTTACATAGTCCTCTCCTCGATAATCCGCGATACACCATTGAGTCCCTAAGGTTCGCGACTCTTTCCCTTCGTCGGCCTTTAACTTTTCTCTCATGCGGATCTGCAACTGTTCGGAATAGAGGCCACACCTCGTCTCAATACACGAGCATATTCATCAGGCTCGATGGAGGCTTCCTTAGTGACCCTTAACTTCATCGATAAGCGCTCCATGCTATCTCGCAGATTCAATATCTCTTGGCGATCTGTCGCCCTAGCTTTCTTTAATACTCTGTTCTCTTGTTGTAATTTCTCAATTGTTCGCTTAGCTTCCCGCAATTCTATCTCTTGTATCATCTAAAATTATAACGGTTATAATACGAGTTGTTGATTTATTATTTAATCTCTATTCAACGTAAGCGGTCAAACAGATTTGCAGTCGGATTCCGAAACTGCCTTCCGGTATTAATTCTTGAGTTTTGCTATCACTCAGAGACTTCATAAACCGGGGACTTATTCTGGCTGCGTTAAAACGCATGCCGGAACCAGCCTTCAAGAATTTTAATTTACATAAAATGATTTTGAATGTTATTCTACCCGAGGGTATTCGAGCTGAAATTTATCATCAAAAAAATATTTAACGTAAAATAAATGGTCATGAAATATTTATAATTATGCAGTAAAACGATTTAACATAATAAAATAAAACATAATAAAAAAGCGGATGACCGACCGTTCGTAGGGATAAAAATTAAAAATTCGGGACCCGAGAGAGAGAGTTATCCATTACTTTCGCTCTCGGACGCGAAAATTTTAACAATACCAACCCTTTTTGTTCAACTTGTTTTGTTCTCAAAATGCTCAATTTTTGTTCAAAAAATGTTCTGGTTTTTTTAAGTCTCAATTTTAAGTCTTTTACGTCTTTTAAGTCTGATTTTTGTCTAAAACTGTTCAGTATTTATACTGGGATTTCAGTCTAAAACTGTCGCGTGTTAATTCTTAATTGGTCCACGTACGTTTTGGAATCGTATGACCAATTTTGATTGGAACACGTTAGTTCCATTTTTGGACTTTCTAAAATTAAAAATTTTAGAAAATTTCTGATCGATGATTAATCCGGTAAGTACATTTGTTTTGTTTTAATTTTACTAATTTTGATAATCTTTTCAACCTTTTTCCGGACCTTCAGAGCATCATTGTTTATTCGGATCAATTGCATTATGTCAGTGACGATGCTCCGTGCGCGCACTCCAAATCCCATGCGGAAATTCCGTTTCAAAGTGAGTGAAATTTACATTTTTTGAATGACCTTTATCTTTCATATATTGTATTTCGTTTTTTACCTCCTGGAGCCGGCATAACGTAAAGGCCCGCCTCTGTGAAGATCCAGAGGAGAGTGAGGACTTTATTTTATTGATACATTCATTTAAATTTGATTTTAACTTTTTCTGATTTTTGATTGAAATTTTGAATTTTGTCTGAAACTTTTGATTTTACCTTTCAGGATTTTTGGTAATTGTGTTTTTCAGTGATCCTCACGTTAATTGATTATGAGTTTCGAATTATCTTCTAATTTGGCCGATATTCGTTATGCGCGTGATTTCGTCGGATTTCATTTTTCACATCGATTTCAGTCGGATTTTCATGCGGAGTTCGATTATTTCCGTTAATCTGTTTATTCCTGATTTTGTGGTAATTTTTAACATTTTTTCCGCATCTAATTCATTCTGTTTGATATATTTTCAATTTATAATTTATTGCAGCTTCAATGGGTATTTATCATTATTGCGCTTTTTACGTTACTCTAAATCGATTGGAATTTATTTCAGTGGCGTCCGCATAATATTGGACTCATTGATTGATTAAATATTTATTATTTGTATGATTTTCGATTTAATTGATTTTTTATGTTTCTTTTCGTATTTTTCTATTTTCGCTGCGTATTTTTTCATGTTTTCTCTCGCATAATTTTTGTCATAATTTTTACGATTTTTTTCCGCTTTTATCGATCGATTTTCATTCATATTTGCGTTTTTTGATCGCAATATTACAGTGAAACACAATTTTATTAATTTTTAATTATTTTCTTTCGAAATCTTGGTTGATTAGTGTTGATTGCGGTGTTTTTGTATCTTGCTGATTTTTCTATGAATTTTTCGATTATTTTATGAATTTTTCGTCTTCATTTTGTGAGATTTTCATCGTTACTTCTTTATTTGGCGATGTTCCAATTTATACTATTTTGTATTACCTCGCTATTTTCTCTCGTTTTTCGATGTGATTATTATCTTTTATTATCTGTTGGTATTTTACGAGTATTTTAGTGATTTTTGCGACTATTTTATTTGTTTATTTCATCCAAATCCGTTCATTAATCGTTATTTATTATTTTTGCTTAAATTTTGCTATTTCTCCGCGAATTCTTAACGGATTTTCGTGATTTTTATTTTGTTTTGTTCGGAAAATTATTCTGGATTTTATAATAATTTTGTCGGATTTTTCCTGTTTGATTTCCTTTGTTATTCTGGTTTTGTAGATTATTGTCTCGCAAATATTCATCTTTCTATCGATATTTATGCTTTTTGTATCATTTTGTGTATATTCTTGCGCTATTTGTTATTTATTTATTGTAATTCTTATATTTTCATGTGAATTCTCTAACTTTATGTGGTTTGCGATCTTTTGATTATTTAGTTTTAATCATGCTTAAATTTTATGTTAACTTATATTTTATATTGAATTTTTGATTCTATCGCAACAAATACATACAGCATATATATTTAATATAATAATGAAAAAAATGCCACAGTAGGTCAAAATTGTACTCTGCGTGCTTTAGCACTCGCAGTCATTTATTATTTTATTGTTATGGATTTCATCACAAAAATCGGTCTCAATTGCGAGGCACAAGCTGAGGCACACGAGTCTTTCTTGTGATAATATCGATCTAATATACGTTTTATTATTTTAAAACGCGAAAAAGTTTGTTCGGCACTTCCAACTGTTACAGATTATGCGAATAAAATACGTAGAGCATTGGACATATTGACCTACAGTAATTCCAATTTATTTTCATAAATATAATGTAGTGTAATTGTTGTGTACCACAACAATGTAAAATTTTATTATTAATAAAAATGTTAAAATTTTTACTGACAAAAATAATTGTAAAAATTTATTAACTTTTATTTATTATAATATAAATATATTTTTGATATGGAATTGTAAAAAGAACAGAAAACGTTGTTTAAATAAATTAAATGTCCACAAAAAACTTTTCAAAAATAAATTTTTACCATCACAGTATTTTGTTTTTAATGTTTTATTATACAGAGTTGTTTTTTTTCAATTTTCGCATTCGCTTTTTTTGTCCAGTCGACCGTATTGATTGCACCGAGAAATGCGTTCGTTGATGTTATTGATTGTTTGCTGCTCTGTAGAGAGCTATACAAAAAACACGCATCGAAGACAGCACCCCAGAAAATAGAATGCAATTAAACATCAAACACATAAATAACAAAACATATGCACTACAAATATCACCACATGACACCACACAACAATTCCACAAGAAGTTAACAAAACTCACACAAACTCAACCGTCAGTAAAATTTTACCACACCTGTAACAGCACAGTCATTCCAAACACAACCCACATACAATTGAAAACACAAACGCACATTTACAACAACAACTTAATTGAGGCACACATAAAGGCACATGGCAGAAATGAGGAGACCGAAACCGTGAAACAACCTGAAACAAGTGAACCCTCCATCACTGCATGCAGTTTTTTTGGACACACAGAACTTTGCGAAATCTTGTCTCGACATCCAAGACGTTTGAACCACTGCGTCAGGCCTAAACACATCCTTCCAGAAAGCCTTTAGTCTCCCGTCCTTGCTGCCCGAGGATTATCTAACTAAAATTACGAATCTGGCATAAATATTAAATCATAACGACACGGACGAACATTTAAAAAAGCCCACAATGACTTTAACGACACCACGCTAGAAAGATGTGCTTCAGATCTCATTTAATAACAAATCCATGAGCACCGCACTTTCATCCCAATATTTGGCCACCGCACAGACTAACCTGCAGAGACTAGGTATCAACATAACCGATGACGACACCGTTCGGTAATCCATTACAGCAACCCTACCACCTCAACTACAATTGTTGATGGTAGTAGTACAACTTTCAGTCTCCATAGATAAACTGACGAAAATTACCGACAGTTCCATCGAACTCGTACACAGTATTTATTTTACACTCGTATTTATCGGCTCCCAGGTGCGTAATTACGGTCCAAGAGAAACAGTTCGAGTAAGAAGTTGTCAAAGCTATGGTAGAAAACTTAGGTGCAAAACACCCGCACACATCCGCTTATTACCCCCTGACTAAAGACGCAATATCATGTTAACATCGCACTTTTAAAACTGCACTCAAAATTCTCTCTGAAAAAAACGCTCACTGGATGAATGTAATTCCCAATAATCTTCCAGGATGGCGCAATACTCCTAACACCGCTACAGATTTCTCACCAGCTAAAATTCTCTACATACATCGATCCGTTTCCTGTTCGAGCTGAGAGATTGCAACTTCACTCCGTCCGACAGGAAATCACTGCCGCAAGAAAGCTGTTCGATAACCTATCATACCAGTTGACTAGCCACTCAAAAGAATTCCTTCTAGAGAGTGTTAAAAATCACTAAATTCCTGTGGCTCAAAGACTGCACCGCTAATGCGTTTAAATTAACATACACCGGAACATACAAAATCATCGAGATTTCTTCAATAACACGAAAAATCTCAAGGACTGAAAGATGATCACAATCCAAATAAGCAACACCAAACCAACATTCATAGTTGACGACACTATGCGGCCGGATAGCGATAAAAAATCTACTTTCCTCTCTGATTTGCTCGAAACAACAGTCACCCACGAACCACGACATATTATAATACCAATCCCATACGAAAGTACTTTTTAAAACGCCACTAATAATTCTACGCAACAGCACGCCAAAGACAAAAGCAACTGCACATCACGTGACGATACCGTTGCTACCAACATACAAAACAATCACAATAGACCTGTCAGATTCATCAAAAGGGTATCCATAAAACCCCTTCAGGCAAAACAAGGTTCCACAGAGTCGAATAATTTTTTCACATTTTATCTCAACGTATTTATTCGGGGAAGCGGTGTTGTATACCGCCAAATTCTTTGCTCAATAATATCCAAAACAGATTTTATTTTGTACAGATATCTTGAGTATTTAAAATTCAATTCTTATTATCAATATTCATCTGTCTATCACTTGAAAATAATTTTGTACAAAAAGAATTTGCTTTGAACCATATTGTAAATATTTATAGAACCATATATAAAAAGTATACCCTGGAAAAGGTTGATTGTGTAAATGTTAAAAAAAATAATGAATTTGTTTAAATAAACTGAACCAGTACACAATTAAAAAAAGCAAACTAAAAGGATGTCGAACCTGTCTTATTAAGTATATAAATTAATTCTCGACATCTCAATTTTATGTTTTTGTCTCAATAATGATGTACACGGAATCAATCGAATCCGGACCGCATTTGTAGTTCAAACTGTGTTATTTGATCACGAAAATGTTGGGGTAATAAGTGATTTAAAGAGCTTTAATAGAAAATGAAAACAAATAAGAATTATTTTACAAAATATGTATTTATCTTTTATACACAATTACAATTTGATTTGAGAAGAGCTTAATCTATTTAATAATTTAGATTTTAGATAGAGTGGGAAAAGATGCTTCTTTTACCCACAAATATTTTACTAAAAAGGTATATAAAAATATGTGATTAAAGAAATATATAATTATATGTTTTCCTTCCACACCTGGAGTTTTTGTTCTCCTTTGCTTTCTAAGTCTTTCAATTTAATTCGAGCGACAGCTGCTTCTCCAATCTTCGTTCCCACTTTCAGAATCGAAATCAGCTGTCTTTTACTTTCTAACAGCAACTGTTTAACTTCAACTCTTTTTAAGTGCTCTCTTTCTAAGAAATAAAAACAGCTGCTCAGCCCAACTTTTCTTTTATTAATTAATGGGCGTTTCCTTTTGCACTTTTAATTAATTAACTATTTCTTTCTTGATCAAAATTGTCTCTCTTTCAAAATATAATTAAGATTAACTTAATATAAATTTCTGGCAACTTTCTTATAACTTTCTTTCTCTTTTATACTCTTCTTTTCAATATAATCTATCTTTATTTATCTTTCTAAATATATTGTTTTCTTCCCTCCACAAAACATTCTTCTTTTTTTTGTTTCTATTATTTATTTTTTTATTAAATTCTAATTCCATTATTTATATACAATTTATATTTAATATAGTAAATAAGTAAATATTTCTATTTAACTTATATTAATTAAAACAAAAACTTTTTTTTTAAAAATACTTTTATTACTTCTTAATTATTTTAATTAATATTATTATACTAATACTCAACAAAAAGATGATTTCGGTTGAGAGATTCAATTCAACGGTGAGAGATTCCCGACGGAGTTTTGCCAACAAAAAGTAAACTCAGAAAACGCCTCAATGAAAAATACTGGAGAACATGTGGCAAAGAAATTATCTACGGAAACCTTCAAATCGTCTTTGGATCAAAACTTGGTGCCTTTCAAATGCTTCTTTTGGTGTGTGAAGGGTTAAAAATCGCTAATAGTCAAATCTGCGTTGTAAGGGGAATGATCCACAAGTAATCCTCAAGCACCTTCAATCATGGCCCGAGAAATTTCCGCTCTGAGCACTGACGCTTTTTAGTGGAGATACAATTGTGTGTTCGTCTGCTTCAGTCTTTTCTTTCTGTCTACCATCACTGCCACTTGATAACCATTTATCTTGACAAACTGTAAACGTGGTGCCAACGACAGAAATAAACTATTGACGTACACACTTCTAATGGCTTTTGACTTCTGCACAGCGCTCAGTAGTGACACAAACGTCCACATTTAAAATTTTTTCTCAAATGCACGACATTTGTTCTCTATATGCAAATCCCCACAGCGACTACAATTAGGTTTTTTTAGAGTGCTGCTTAAGATGAAAAGTGTTGTGATCAGAACCAGAACCTTTAAAAAATATAGCTGCAATTCCACCAGTTTATCCGTTGATGTCTTTTCGTGCTCTTTCCATCGTTTCAGCTCGTGCTTGTGTCACATTGAATGAAAACTGTTGAACATCCACGTCCATAAGTCTTTCCGCCATACCTTTGCGGATGAGGCCAAATACAAACACATTTATCATTGCTTGCTATAGGTACCCATTAAAAAAGCCAACTTTTTCCGTAGGTATCTGCACTGCACTTTAGAAACCACCATGTTCGCTCATACAATGGTTCCTGATTTAAAATATTCCAGCAGACGTTCTATTGCATTTGCATATGTGTCTTTAGGATCCAGCAACCATTTGAATATGGATAACCTATCGCGACACAAATGAATTTGCAGATGAAGGAGCTTATGATTTTCTGGCAATTCGTTCAACACCAGCTCATTACTAAAAATGTCAATAAAAGAATCGAAATGTTACCCTAATTGGTTGGCATGCTGCGTGTTGAATCGTACATCATGATTAACCACCAGAATTTTCTGAAGAATTTGCGGATTTGCCATCTTGGCCACCAAATTGTTGCGTGTTGCAGACTAAATATTTATTTAATTAAAATTACATTGGACGCCAGCAGGGCCTTCATTTATTTAAACAAATATCATATAAATCCGTTCGCAACAATGAACGATTATTATTTTGATGAACGATTACTTTTATTGAATCTTTTGATTGAGTCTGAATTAAAAATATGCCGAATTTTTGTAAGAAAACATGTTGAATTTTTTTGATTGAAAGAAAACGTGTCTGAAAAGTTTTATTGATTGAAAATAATAAAGTTTAATTCGATTTTAATTGCTTATTTAAAAATTCATTCAATTTGACTAAAATCTTGGTCTACTCGAAAAATAAAATGATATTAATATAAATTACGCAGCACACTGACACCGAAACCAAGTTTCTGTATGATTTCTTGTACCCCTCAGCAACCACCGACCGGTCTTCATGGGAACCTGGGGATCGGCCGGACCAATAATAATGTTAGGGTTTTAGAAAATGCATATGAACACTTCTTGATAAAATTTTATATAAGTAAAAATTTAAAATAATTCTTTTGGTAAAATTGTTAATTTCAAATAAAATAATATTTAGTCTAACAAAAGGTTGAATTAAAAATTAAAAATATTTTAGTCTTTGTTTTACTTTATCAATTTTCACGGCTGATGAAAACAACTATATAAACAGCAGCAAATCTAGTTTTAATTTGCCCAAAAATATCTGATGAAAAATTCACCTAAGAAGAGTTCACGTAAACAAGTAAAGTGAATACCAAATTTATTTTATTTTTATTTTATCCTTTAAAATATTGTTTTATTAAAGAAACCATAAGTATCCCGTATGGGAGAAAAAGGATTTTGAATTTAAAGTTTTAATCAAATCATCGTTCGTTTTTTGAGATTCACAGTTTTACTGTAATCTGTTAACTCTCACGACATATTGATTTGTGTTTATGTTCTGTCATCAGGAATTGAATTATATTTATTTTTGACTTGTTAATTTTTGTTATTTGAAATAAAGTTTCATAAAAGAATTTGTGTTCCTTATTCATATATTTATGTTGGAAGTCCTTTCTGATTAATTGGAGTCAGATCAAAGATTTAAGATTTCAGATTAAAGATATAAAGATTAAAGCTTAAAGTTTAAAGAATAAAGACTAAAGAATAAAGATTTACGATTAAAGATTAAAGATAAAGATTTGTGTTTAAAAAGTAAACATTTTAATTAAAGATAATTTAATACCCAACAATAATTAAATAAAAAGGAATGAATACATACATATTAATAACAAATAAATAAATTAAATTAAAATAATTAATAAAAACAAATTAATAAATAAAAAAAAGAATAACTAAATAATTATTAATAATATATTCAAATAAATTAAATAATTAATATTTCTCTAAAATGGTACTTTGTTAGTTCCTTTGCTAGATAGTTTGTTGGTCACGCTATGATCAAAATGCGAAATTGCACAGTAAATGCATTTAAGGACGTGGTCAATTTGGATAGCTCGCAGCGAGAAGGTTCCGTCGGTAAAGTACCTTCTCCGAAAGACTTCAGAAAGTCGATGAAATCGACCAACTGGTAAATCAATATCGAATTTGAAACAATAAATAATCATATATACGATTTAAAAATTACAACAGAAACTTTCAAAAACCAAAATTCAGCTCATCCATCATATCTAGTTCTATTTTTATTGCAAAAGTTCATTTCCATTTTGCGAAAGTTCAATTTCATTGTAAAAATGCAATAATTTAATATACTAGTTGATAATAAACTAGTGAAATATTTAGTATAAATTAATGATGATTTTACATTGATTTAATGATTACTTATTTAATATAATTTTTTTCATCAAATATATTTTGTAATAAATACACTTTTCAATGGATTCAAAATAATATATAACATGAGATTTTTCCACAAAATATTACAGTCCATTAACGAGTTTGATTAACCTTCACTCTGTGCATTGAAAATTTTCCGGCGTCTGTGCATAGGGGTCAATCGTACCCCATATACATTTTGATATATTTTGTAAGGAAAACTAACAAAATTTTAGTTTTTATTTAAATTTTTATTAATTATAATAACTTATTAATAACAAAAGATTATTAAACTTTAATAAATGAAATTTATTAAGCTTTGGCAGTTTAATTTACTTGGCTCAATTTTTTTTAAATCGCTTTTTAAATAGACTGGGGTCCATTTGACCCCAATGCACAGAGTGAAGGTTAACCAAGAGACAAATGAGATTTTTTTCGAACACTAGATATCAGTTTTTATTGATAAATTGATTCGTTCTTTAAGACGTTATTTCATAATTATACTGAAAACAAATTTAAACTAAAATTTCAACAAATATGAAAATAACTAATGATTTTTATACAAAATTTTATTTATATTTATTATTTAATTGAAAAAAAAGAAACGACAAATAAATATTTTATTTTTTCTAATTTTAAAAATCAATTTTCAGTTTTTGTTTAAATAAACTATTTACATATTTTTATTGGAATATTTCAATCAACTACGCATCAGAAATACAAATCGAAGTAAGAAAGAAAACCGATAAAGGGAAAGTGTAATTTGTGAACGAATAGATGGAAAAAGGAATGAAAAATCTGACGGTGAATGAAGAAGACGTGGGATACGTGCACGCGGTGTCGGGGCCAGGTTAATGATTGACGAGTGAATGAGATAATTGATTGATGATTGTTTGATGGATCGTTGGTCGAATGTGCAGTGGTGACCGCGAGCAACATGGCCGGATCGGCGATGTACGAGCTGGTGCGAGTCGGCTACGGGAAACTGGTGGGAGAAATCATTCGGCTTGAAGGAGACTTCGCGACGATTCAAGTTTATGAGGACACTTGTAAGATTGGCTGAGTGAGAGAGAGAGAGACTGACTGACGCTATCGTGCAGCCGGAGTTACGGTCGGGGACCCGGTGATCAAGACGGGCAAGCCGCTGTCGGTGGAGCTCGGTCCGGGCATCATGGGCAGCATCTTCGACGGTGAGTAGCTCAATCGATCGATCGCGCTCGAATAATCGGCGATCCTGCAGTTCGATCCCGAGTTCACACGTCACTGAGACTCGATGCGAGCGGAAGCACTAACGGAACATTGACGTAACACGCGACAACTGTCTCTCGTATTGTGAGTGTCACAGCGGATAATCGTCGCTAACTGTGATTTCTCTCAATGCCGGTGCTGTGTCGCATCAGCATCTGACTTCTGAACCTCGATATCTCTTCTTTCTCTTTTACAATATACGTTTCCTTCATGCCCATTTAGTCGACAAGGTAAACCGCAAGTAGGACGAGTGAATTCTTTAGCGAGTAATGTCCGTTCAGCTTGCCAAATGTGTGTGTGTCACGTTTGCTATTCTCTGCCAACATTGGCACTTGTAACTCTGATTACGTCACTTTTATTATCACAATAGTATTTGAATCCGCTCGGTTGTCGGTGCGCGTGGTCCTCGATAATACACTTTTCAGTGTCACAAAATTCAGAAATTTGCGGTGAATACAACGGTAAGTAATGAGCGGTATTTAGGAATCAGGGAGCCGAACTGCAAGATCGCCAATGTTTTGTATTGATTATATTAGTATAAATTATTCATTTGAAGAAACATTTATAAAATAATATGAAATCATGACACGTTTCGTTCTCAACAAATCATCAATCCGGTGGATCGTCCATCGACAGAACAAATTCAAACATTCTAAAACAATAAATGTGTATCATGCATCAAAACAAATAAATGGGATGTAAATGAAAGTGGTAAAACTAAAATTAACAACTTGTCATTTATTTTAATGATTTACTTTTTGTAAAAGAATTTAAATTGAAATATGATGTTAAAGTTAATTAAAGAAACTTATATTAAGCTAATCTTTCAAAATATATAATTTTGCTTGAAAAATATTTTAACACTGTGAGAAGTGGTTACAACCTCAATATCTGGATTCATTTTTTAACACCAAAATTTATTACTATAACAATTCACATCTTTAAAACAAATTTTCCTGTTAATTTAATTTAATTATCTCGACCCAAATTAATCCATTAAATTCTTTTCGATTTAATTTTTAAAATCCTGAAAATTTATTTCGAAAATTATTTAAACTTTATTTTCAAAATTTATTTCAAAGTTTTTCTAAAATTGCTTATTAAAAATATTTTTATTTATAAATAAATATTTAATATCTTTGTTTTCTTGACATTTTTAATTTTAAGATATTTAATAGATACATTAATGATATTTTTTATTTTTAAATAGATATTTTATTTTTTTATGATTTTCTTTTATCATATCATTTTTCATTTTTTTAAAATATATAAAAGCACATTAAAAATATTTTATTTTTAAAAATGTTTTTGATTTTTTAATAGTTGTTTTATAATATCATTTTTAATTTTAAAATATTGAATAAGCATGTTTACATAAAAAATATTTTACTCTTTAAATTAAAAAAATAATAAATTATTCCGGCGAGATAAAAATTTAAATTAACCCCTCATAAACATAAAAAAAATTTTCAACAAAATTCATCAATGAATATTCAAATGATATTTTTTAATGATTTACTGTGGTAAAATAATTAAAGGAAGATATAAATTATTCATATAAATTTTTAAAAAATGACGATAACGAGTTTTTAAAACAAGAAAATTTTTCTTCAAAATATATTGTAATCAATTTCGACGGGTCAACCGTCATCATCAGACTGAATTAACGATGATATACTCGCGTTTATGTATCCAAGCAATGTTAAGTGTTAATATAAATTAGTATAAATTATTCATTTGAAGAAACATTAATTCACTAAAATATACTTATTTCGTTCTGACATAAACATCGTTACCTAAGAGAACAAATCAAAACATTCTAAAACAATAATTAATGTTGCGATCTATTTGTTTGTTTTTGTACATTGGATGAATTATGTTCAAAAGCACAGGTCAAGAAATGAACCAAGGAAGAAAACATTGAAGAGCTCAAACAAACAATCCAAATACCATATTCTGTAGGATTAAAAGCATTAATATGGGTAGTATCAAAGTGGTTTCTACACTGGGAAAGATTTTTTTTGTTAAAATAACGATTGTTATGACAAAAATGAATCAACTCACTTGATGTGGCAATAAATTCAATTGTTAAAGCTAAAATGAAGAAACTGTGGTACAATTTGTGTATTAATGATGAAAAAAACATATATAGTCTCCTCCGCAAATCTCAAATCTCAAAAAAACTGAATCAACAATGATATACTCGCTTTTATATATCAAAGCAATGTTTATGTAATCATTATGTCATTTAAATCATGAAAATACTTTCAATAAAGTTGAAGAGGATGGTGTTTGGACATTGATTTTAGGATCAAAAGATTTGATCAACAATGCTTCACACATCACCCTCTCCCAGTAATTATCAAATTGTGARCACAAAATCTTAAAATTACTTACATCAACTTTACTATTCAAACAGTTCTTATGTTGAGCAATATTGCTATCACTTTCCCTGCGATTATGTTCCTGAATCCGTTTACAGAGATGACGACAAGTTTCTCCGATGTATATGGCGTCACATCCATTACATTTATATTGATAAACTAAATTGGAACATAACCCAGTTGGAGTGATAGATTTACTACTAAACAAACTTTATTCGTTGCTACTGAAACTCAAACAAGGAGTCTGGCAAGACTCGCAGTCAATAATCTCCCGACTGGTTCCGGCGACACAGGGACCAACCTCGGAAAACTGAAAATCGGCACGTTGAATGTGCGTGGGCTCAACGACGAAAAGATTGTATCTATTATTGAAGCTCTGAGAAGAACAAAAACAGAGGCGTGCATGCTAACCGAGACTCACTGTCGGGGAAATGAAACGACCGAAAAGCACTCCGTCCCCGTAGGAGGCCTATCGGGGGGCAGCTAGCACTCTTTAGTTTGGGTGGACCCTCTAAAGAGCCTAGTGGCTCAATACCATTCGAAAGAGATGGGAGGCCCACTAAACAAACTTCCTATCTTACATGATCTAAGTACAATTTTTAAATTTAATAAATTATTTTCATCATGTTTCACAATAGAGTTTTTGAATTTCCTGAAACCCTCAGAGTAGGGAACAGTCAAAACAAAACCAATATTATCATGATAATTATTTTAATTTTTCGACAGTTTCACAAGTTAATTTTTCAACTATCGATTTGGAATATCCATTTTTATGAAGTAAATTCATTAACTTATCAATACTTTCATTACATTTTGCGTACGTAGACGAAATTATATAAATTATTATTGGTAATCTTCAATTCGGATGAAATTTTTTTTATGAAAAACAAGATTCATACATTTAAAAAATATATTTCTACGAATCAACTGTCATCTTTAGGTCACTGATTACTAGGGCCCGCGGAATTTATGATTGTAAGAGAAAACACCACGCCACGAATTCCGCCAAACAGGCGCAGAATTAGCCTACCAGTGCTGAAAAAAATATCAATGAGTTTTTTTAATGAATTTATTAAAGAAAAGCATTAATAGTTTTGTTCAGTGCTGGTAGGATAATTCCGCGACAGTAAGGAATGTAATTTCCGATATGGAAATTATTAAAATATTAATACAGGGTTGTCAACTAAGTTTTTTCCAATGCATTTGTCGTTGTATCTGGATATCTATGACCGCTAAGAAATCCAAATTAGGTGTGCATATTGTATTATTAATACACATTATAACTATCAAAAGTTTATTAATATTTACTTCAGTTTACATAATAAAAAATGCAATAAAATAAAAATTGTTTATTAGAGTAATACGATATTACAATATTTTTGCCATCTTTCAAAGTAAACTATGAATTTCAACAGAGAAGACGTGAGAAAGCTTATTTTCTGTTGTTGGAAGCCTAAATTATCAGCTGTAGACATTGTAAAAGAGATAAAAAAACACATTGGGAGAAGGAACAACTACGTCACGTACATGTTCCAACTGGGTAAAGAAATTCGAGAACGGTAACTTCGAGGTAAATGAAAAAGTTCACAGTGGGCGACCTTCTTATGAGGTGGCTGCAGATATATGGAACGAATTCTAGAGGAAAACAAATTTGCCACAACGAGATTCATTGGCCAAGAAATTGGAATTAGCCACGAACAGTGCGTCAGAATCTCATGAAAATGAACAAACGTTAAATCGCCAACGTGTGCATTCCACATGTTTTAACAGAAGCTGCTAAGGAAAAGAGAATGTCTGTCTGTGAAAAACTGTTTGCTATGTACCGCAGCAACAATTTCCTGCATTGTAGTGACTGTGGATGAGATGTGGGTATTCTGGGAGAAGTAGCGTGGAAGTGGCGATGAGCCTTCTACATAATCCAAAGTGAGGTTAACTACGAGGAAGCATCTGGCTACCGTCATCTGGAATTCGAAAGATGTGATCTTCATGAAGGTGTTACAAAAATGGAAAAACCATGACGGCAACATACTACTGCAGTTTGCTGGAAAAGCTGAAGATAGCTATCCTGGTAAAAGGATGACGGGAAACAACGGACGGTTTTCTGTACCTTCTTCAGGACAACGCATGTCTACATACGGCCCATCTCACCCAGATCAAGATTGCCGAAATGCATCTAAACATCCTGCCACATCCCCCTATTCGCCGGATCTGGCTCCTTCAGACTACTATCTATTTTCACCAATGAAAGGAGCTTTGAAAGGTCAGAACTGTGCATCTTCTGAGGAGGTTCAGGAGACACTTCAGGAGTGGTTGAACACCTAGGCCGGATCCTTCTTCGAGAATGGTATCAATAAGTTTCCAGGACGTTGGCAACGTTGCATTGACAATAATGGCTGCTATTTTGAACACTTGGCTGATGATGATGAATGATTGGACATTATATTTGATAGTTTTTGTTATTTTCGGAAAAAAACTTAGTTGAGAACCCTGTATTCGGATTAAATTATAGAACTTAAAAAGTAATTATATTCAATATTTTTATTTCATAAAGTAATTCAAGTTCATGTGACTGCATTTTGGAGTACGTTACATGACAAACTGCCTTGTTTAGCAGCACTTGCTAAAGTTTATATTGCACTGCCGAACTCTTCTGTTTATGTGGAACGTTCTTTCTCAAATTATGAACTGGTGTTGTCACCATGCGATATTCTATATCACAAGAAAAACTTCGAGCTTACGGTGCAGTTTTTTCAACAAAAGATAAAATGTAAATGTTTTGATAAACTTCTTTAAATATTTATTGTGATTGGTTGATGAATAGAAATAAGAATAGAAAAAAAGAATGTAAAGTTATTAAACTTTTATTATTATTTGTTTGTATTTTTCCAGGGCGACACAAAACATGCCATGGAATTTTTCATTTCTTATCGCGGTAAATCGTGGGCCCTAAATCAGTGATTAATAATTAATTCAGCTGTAGAAAGACAAGTCTTTGTAGCAGGAACTAAAATACGATTTGCACTTCAATTCCGTATTGTCCTTCACCGAGAGCGAATTAAAATGCGTATTGGTTGATTGTGATTTTTCAAAGAAATATTTCATTGTTTCGTTAATTATCGGAAATAATTTGTCTTTAAATTTTGATTCAATATTTCTAGTTAGATTGTTATGAATTCTGAGATGATTCAGAGACTGACCTTTCTACTTAATTCAGGTATCCAGCGGCCACTGAAGGACATCGCTGAGCTGACTGGCAGTATCTACATTCCAAAGGGTGTGAACATTCCATCTCTGGACCGCAAAATCAAGTGGCGGTTTCAACCAATGAATGTGTCGCCCGGGATGCACGTGTCAGGTGGAGACGTGTTCGGTGTGGTGCAAGAGAACACGCTCGTCAAACACAAGATCATGGTGCACCCGAAGGAGAAAGGCGTCGTGAAATGGATCGCTCCACTTGGCGATTACACTGTCGATGTGAGTGTTTGTGTGAATGATAAAATGGGCATTAT
Source organism: Girardia tigrina (assembly GCA_001938485.1). Lineage (NCBI taxonomy): Eukaryota > Metazoa > Platyhelminthes > Tricladida > Dugesiidae > Girardia > Girardia tigrina. Next base: position 30,249 of record MQRK01192331.1, on the reverse strand, counting down.
GGCATATAAGATTAGATTTTAATGGTGATTTACATGTTCCAAGATTGTAAGAATTCAATGATGCACGCAATACATAATCTTGTGTTGAACACGTTTATCTTAATAAAGAAAGTATAAAATGTTTAGAAGTAATCATGGAGGAACAAGATAATATGAGTAATGTAAATTTAAATATATCGTGAGTGTGAGCAACATGTATTTATCGACAATTGTGCCAAATTAAGGGAAATAGTCTTTGAGTGGAAATTATATTTCCATTAACTTTATTATATAATTTAAAATTAATTGAGTCTTTTGAGATTTGTTTTAATAATTCATTTTAGCACAAATAAATCAATGATTACACATACAATTATGATTATAAACAAAAGAAAGTATTCTATTATTTATATTTGATATTAGGAAACCGTTTTGATAACGGAATTCAATAAAGTGCAAACAAAACACACGATGGTCCAGGTGTGGCCAGTGCGCCAACCGCGACCAGTCGCTGATAAACTGCCAGCAAATTATCCTTTGTTAACCGGACAGAGAGTTCTCGACGCTTTATTCCCGTAATTTATGATTGGATGAGTGAAATATGTAAATAATGATGAGAATGATGTGTGCAGATGTGTTCAAGGAGGAACGACCGCGATTCCAGGAGCTTTCGGATGCGGAAAGACCGTTATATCTCAATCGTTATCGAAGTTCTCTAATTCTGATGTCATTGTGTATGTTGGATGCGGAGAGAGAGGAAATGAGATGTCAGAAGTACTGCAAGATTTCCCAGAGGTAAGAGGAACGAGAGATTGATGAAGCGAATGTAATGACTGAGAGTAATTGTGATAATGATAATAATGACAGTTGACTCTGGAGATCGATGGAAAGAGTGAATCGATAATGAAGCGAACGACGCTGGTGGCAAACACATCAAACATGCCGGTGGCCGCTCGAGAAGCGTCAATTTATACAGGGATCACTTTGTCAGAGTACTTCCGCGACATGGGCTACAATGTGAGCATGATGGCGGACTCAACCAGTCGGTGGGCGGAGGCTCTGCGGGAGATCAGTGGTCGTCTGGCAGAGATGCCTGCAGAATCGGGTTATCCTGCTTATTTGGGTGCGCGATTGGCGAGGTAAATGAGAGAGAGAGAGAGAGGATATTGAGTGATTGTGTCTGTGTAGCTTTTACGAGCGTGCGGGTCGAGTGCAGTGTATCGGCGGTCCTGAAGAGCGTCAGGGATCGGTGACGATCGTGGGAGCTGTGTCCCCTCCCGGAGGAGATTTCTCTGATCCAGTGACTTCAGCGACTCTCGGTATTGTGCAGGTGTTCTGGGGGTTGGACAAGAAACTAGCGCAGCGGAAACACTTCCCAAGTATCAATTGGTTGATCTCTCACAGTAAATACACGCGCGCTCTCGACGATTTCTATGACAAGAATTACAATGAGTTTGTTGCTCTGAGAACGAAAACGTCAGAAATATTACAAGAAGAAGAAGACTTATCAGAGATTGTGCAATTGGTCGGCAAGGTAAAATGATCGTGTATTGATTTATTTGGTTCAATAATAATAATTATTATTATTATAATTATATAATAAAACAAAATTATATATTTTCCGACATGTGCAGTTGATTGAGTGTTCCCCTCGGGTCACAGTGTAAATTATTTGCTGAAATCATTATTTTCACAGTGCCGTTTGATCATGAATAATAAACCCCATTTTCTGTAACTAATCATTAAATAAAGGAGATCTAGATCTATCGGGTTGGTCGGAAAGTCATTTCGTTTTTTGTATTAAAGTAAAAGACATTTTTTTATGACGAATAAATATTTTATTGAAATACATATTGACCATTGTGGTCCAATACATTCCTCCATCTTCCTGGCAGTGACATGATTCCACGTTCATAAAATATTTGTTCTTTGCTGCTAAAAAAACTTTTCCAGATGGATTTTAACATCTTCATTTGATCCAAAAGTGCTACCATCTAAATAATTTTGTAGAGACCGGAACAAATGATAATCAGAAGGTGCGAGGTCTGGAGAATATGGTGGGTGAGGCATGATGTYCCCATGMAAGCTGTAAAAGCTTTTGRCGAGTTACCAAACTTGTAWGAGGTCTGGCATTATCTTGGTGAAACACTACACCTTTTCTATTGATCAATTCTGGCCTTTTGTGTTTAAAGGGATTCATTTAATTTGTCCASYTGATGACAGTAGACGTCYRAATTKATCGTAGTTTTGTCCAGAAGAAGYTCATAAAATACGATTCCTTTGAAATCCCACCAAACAGATAGCATCACTTTTTTGRTGAATGTCAGCTTTCGAAGATCTTTGAGCAGGTTGATCTTCTTTACTCCAAGATCTCTTACGTTTTAYATTATTGTAGACTACYCATTTCTCATCTCCAGTTGCGATGCGCTTTAAAAATGGATCATTTTCTTGACGTTTGAGAAGCATATCGCAGATGTCTAAACGACAGCACAAATTTCGTTCGGTAAGATTATGAGGAATCCATGTGTCGAGTTTTGATGTGAAACCTAGGTGCTTCAAATGATCATGGACGGTCGAATTAGATAAATGTAATGTCTGGGCAATTTCGCGAGTTGTTATTGGCCGGTTTGAATCAATTAATGCCTTTATTTTGTCTTCATCGGCCTCAACGGGACTTCCGGAACGTGAAGAATCTTCAACATCAAAATTTCCGGATCTAAATTTTTTAAACCAGTTTTGGCATTGGCGTTCTGTCCACACATATTCTCCATACACTTCGCGTAATTTTCTTCTTGCTTGTACAGAATTTTTACTTTTTCGGAAGTAAAAAAGTAATACATGCCGTAAATGCTGATTCTTGCTTTCCATCTTTGATAGGTCAAAAATCAAATATAAATGTTTTAGATTATTCCAAAATTTTCCAAATCTAACCTTGATTACCAACTGCTAAAATAAATAATATAGTCAATGATTATTAATATAAAAAATACATTTAAAACAAGTATTAAAAAAAAACGAAATGACTTTCCGAACAACCAAATAGATCCTCCATTCCGATATTAGAAAGAATCTGTTGTATTAATACTTCCAATTGGTTTGAAGAAAGTTGCAGTTAAAGACCCCGATCGATAAAATATCTTCATGTTTTAGGCTCACAAGCGAAGTCCAATGAATTAAAGAATCTCTGAATTATCGGACGAGATTATTTTAGAAAGAAACTGATGCCGGTGTATAATGCTCCCTCGAACAAGCGAATATTTACATTATCAGAGTTTCTGAATTAGAATTGCATTTGAACAGTTACTAATATCGATCATTCTCCGATGGTTGTACATTCTTTTACATTATTTTATTATATATATTTTAAAGTTAAAATCTGTTTTATTGAGTGTATTGGTATTCTACATCACGAGAAGTGTAAATAATCTCTAGTTACTTATCCAACATAAGGTCGAGATTAAATGATAATAATAGGTTGTTGCGAAAGCAATGCAGGTTTTTGAACCTAAACTTTAAACAAATGTAACTCAGCACAGAATAAGCTTTATTAATCGAAATAAAAATACATCAGAATCAATACATTTTTACCAACGAGAAACAAGTTTATTGATGCCCCTTGTGTAGAACCTTGAGTTCTGGATGCGATGAAAGCGTTAAAGGTGTCTTTTGCATTGTCTTGGTTTTTGAAGCATTTTTCCTGCAGGAAGTTGTTCAAATGCTTGAAAAAATGGTAGTCGGTGAGCGAGAAGTCCGGTGAGTAGGGTGGATGAGGCAGAGTTTCGTAGCCCAATCTGTTTAACTTTTGTAGGGTCGCTTTTGCGATGTGTCGCCGAGCATTGTCTCGGAGGAGAATTGTCCTCTTCATATTGACCAGTCTCGGGAACATACGTCAGAACTTGTGATGCATTTTGTCAATTTGTTGGCAGTACTTTACTGCGGTGATCGTTTCACCCGTATTCAGAAAGCTGTGATGGATGAGACCGGCTGCAGACCACCAAACAGTCACCATAACCTTCTTTTGGTGGACTTTTGGTTTTGGAAATTAGTGAGGAGCTTCATCGCGGTCCAACCATTGTGCCGAACGTCACCAATTTTCGTAGAGAATTCACTTATCTTCACACGTCACAATCCGATAGAGAAACCGTTCGTTCTTGTTGCACAGAAGAAGCGCGGAAGACATCTCAAATCGACGATTTTTTCGAATTTCGTTCAATTCGTGAGGCACCCATTTATCGAGCTTTTTTTATTCTCTTTATTTTAAAAATTTACATTCCACTATTTTATGCAATTTAATTTAAATTAAAACCAACATAATTTTGTAGTCATATTTTTACTAAATTAACCAAAATAATTTTTTATTATTTTAGAATTAGTTTAATGTTATTTTCTCATTTGTGAAACGTTTTTAATTAATAAAAGATTTTAACATTTTATTTATTATCAATATTTCAGTTTAAAAGCATTTTTTACCTACAATTATTTTAAATACAATTTAAATACAAAACATAATTTACAGTATTCAAATTTTTATTATTATTACGATACATTAATGATAAAAGTTTTAATCTTTATTTCTTTTTACGAAAACTGTTTAGAATTAAGTATTTGTTAAATCTTTAATTTGCAGAATTTCAAACTAACCTTGAAATTTAAAATTATCTGTTTTTTTTACTTTACATCTCTGGCAACAAAGTTCATTATTTTTTAGAATAACTTAAAATTAGTACAAACATTATTATCCTTGACTTTATATATTTCTTTTAAATCACTTATTTAAAAATCCCTTATTTCCCAATTAATTTCATTTTAAGTTTTTACTCTACAATTCAAATTTCATTATTGCCGAAGATAACTGTTTAAAATTAATTAGAGATATTTTTTTAATTATTAGGGTGAACCAAAAGTCCTTTCGTATTTTCTACGTATTTTTGTTCAATTGTTTCTTATTACCAAATAAAGATATTTTATATACATGTGTTATATATTTTTATAGCTCTTGAACTGCTCTATCACAATATATATTAAAACTTCTAATTAGTCGTTAATATACTTTTTATGATCTTTTAAAAAAATCATGGAAAATTTTGAAATTCGTGTTCTTTAACGCCATTACTGGAAACAGGGCTTAAACGCAACTGCAACAACAAAGAAGATATGCGAAGTTGAAGGCGATAATGTGGTCTCAAATCCTACCGAACAAAATTGGTTCAAAAGGTTCAACGAAGGCAGCATTGACCTCGGAGACAATGCACGTTCAGGCCGACCTATCACCGTAGATTCCGGAGCAATTCGTGAAGCCGTCGAGACAAATCCGTCAATAAGTACTCGCAGATTGTCGGCTGAATTCGATATACCTCAAACATCCATTGTACAACCTTCACGCTCTTGGCAAGGTCAATAGACGATGTCGAGAAGTGCCTCATGAATTGACACAAATTCAAGCCGAAAAGCGTTTCGAAAAATGTCAAAAATTGCTTGAAATTCCGCGCGATGACCGTTTCATCCGTCGAATTGTAACTTGCGATGAAAAGTGGGTTTACTTTAGTAATCCAGACCAACAAAATCAATGATTGGACCCCGGACAAATGGCGATATCGGTAGCGAAATGAAATCGTTTCTCAAGGAATGCACTTTTGTGTGTTTGGTGGAATTTCGAAGGCGTGATTCACTTCTTTCTGGTTCCAAATGGTCGTACCATCGACGCTGACCTTTACTGCGCCCAACTTGATCGAATGTATGCGGCACTTGGCGGACAATGCAAAACCGCACACCGCCAAAGAAACAAAGGAAAAAATCAAAAATCTCGACGCCTTTGAACTTCTTCCACACCCAGCGTATAGTCCGGATCTTGCGCCATCCGACTATCACCTTTTCCGCTCTATGGCTCACTTTCTTCGTGGTCGCAGCTTCAATAATCTGGCCGAGGTCGGAAACGTGTGTCACCAATTCTTCGTTTCTAAGAACAAGGATTGGTACCGCAGCGGGATGGCTCAAGTATATAGATGGGCTCAAGCTATACATTCAAATGGGCTTTACTTTGAAACTTAAATTTTTTTATTGGTTGTAAAATTATGTTTAAATTTTTAATAAAAAATACGAAAAGACTTTTGGTTCACCCTAATATAATTGCTTAAAAAACTTTTGATTTTACATATTTCCTTATTTTAGAAATTCTTTATAAAAATTAATTGTTTCAAAAATTTTAAGAGTGAGCCTGTCCTTCACAATATATATATATATATATATATATATATATATATATATATATATATATATATATATA
>MQRK01192331.1:10432-23000 GCA_001938485.1 Girardia tigrina | reverse complement strand
TTGATAGCTGCCAATGGTTGGTTTGCGAGAATGAGATTGATTGCATTTAGTGCATTTTTCTTAATTTTAAGGAAAAGTGAAATAAAGTTAGTTTCATCCAATAATTTATTGGATAAATTTAATTTATTTTCGGCAAGCTACCATATAGTGTACTTGCGTAGTGTAATTTGTGACCTGATGATGGGATTTTTATTATCTCGAAACGCGTCGTCTTGTTTTTATCTCTATTATATAGATTTTACTTTGCAATGTATATATATATATATATATATTAATCATTGCTTATAACTGCACTACTTGATTATACTTAAATATTACATTATATTTGAGAGTATCGATGGAATATGACACCTGACTTATTTCACAGGGTTCATTGGCTGAGAGCGATAAAATCACCCTTGAAGTTGCTCGTTTGATCAAGGATGATTTCCTTCAACAAAACGGTTATTCTCCTTACGATAAATTCTGTCCGTTTTACAAGACCGTTGGAATGCTGAAGAATATGATTCATTTCTATGACCAAGCTCGACACGCTGTCGAATCGACATCGCAACTGGACAATAAAATCACTTGGTCAATGATTCGAGAAGCGATGGGAGAAACTCTTTATAAAATTTCATCAATGAAGTTCAAAGATCCTGTCAAAGACGGAAAAGAAAGGATAATGCGTGATTACGAAGACTTATACGAAGAGATTTCGAACGGTTTTCGTACCCTAGAAGATTAATGCTTGAGCCATGATAATGATTAATATTAATAATAATGATTATACCATTATTATCATTGTTATTATTATTATGAAGAATTAATTGATGCATAATAAATACTAAAACAAATGATATAATTGTGTGACTTTTATAATTTGTTTCGATTTATGATACGAATCTAGTTATTAGTAGATATTTTTAATATGATAAATGTCTTGTATTCGTTTTCGTCTTGAATTTTTGTGTTGATTCTCTCTAAAGTCCAGTAGCGTGATCCGGATGTGTAATTCGCTTTTCCATTACATTAATATCAATTTAATTTTTGGGTAACCGTGAAAATTGGTCTTTTATGTATAGCAAACAAATTTTCTTGAAGAAAATTAAAGATTTTATGATACCGTGCTAAAATGAGATCTTAAATAGAAAAAATATGTTAAAAGAGAAATGATATTTTATTCAACATATTTGAAAAATTATATAAAATATTATAAGATAAATTTAGAGTTTGACTTGAATGATTTATTAATAATGTACTTTTATTTCGTTTGCAATGTAAATTGATAAATAAAAAGGGAACTGAACAAATGAAACGTAAGTATATTTATCTTTTTAAAAACGTTTTTTTATTAATTATCTTAACAATGTACACTCCAATATCACGCATTTCGTAATGTGTCGATAGTTTTTATTTATTTGATTTAAGCTTATTTGTGAAAACTGTATTTACATTTGAAGATTAACCAGTTAACTGGTAAATTACCTATTGCTCAACTCGTTTTAGAATGGAGACTTTTTTGTTCGCAGTGATTAGTAATATCACACTTCAAATAATAAAAGAATAACGTTTTTAACTTATAGATAAGAATAACTCAGAACGTAATGCGTTTAATATATTACGATTAATTTCGATGACGAAAAATAGTATCATGCCCATGTTTCGTTAAACCCAGTTAACAGGTTAAGCTGTTCTTATCTTTCTGATAAAAACGAACAACTATAATAAAATCTACTAAACATGAACTATATTTCGACTTAATAATCATTTCTAGACTGATGTCCGAAGAAATTCTGAAATTGTAAAATGAAATAAAAACCTCAGATTATTTTAAAATAATGTAAAGAGGATAGCATCCTTTTATATGCACTATATTTTTGCATATATTAGTATTAAGCAATAAGTCATTTTTCTGAAATATTTTAAATTAATTTTAATAATATTATCATTATTGCATCACATTTTATATTTAATTTAATAAATTTAGTGTAATTCAAAATTCTATTATATTTCATATTTTACTACATACATCTGTCACAAATTATTAATGATATTATATATCTCCTTCTTACAGTCGAATGAATTCGACATCTCTTTGCTTCAAAATCAAAATCAAATGGACCTTAATATACCAATAATTAGAATGACAATCGTTGATAATTTTTATTGTTTCTTTTGGCAAATCATTTTATTGTTATTAACAATACATATAAATACGAACATAATTTTGAATTCCAAACAATAACACTTGATTTAAGGTCTATGTTTCCCCAACTGTCTGACGCCAAAGTGGAGGCCCGGTTACTGACTATTACATTGTGCTTTTTCATTAATGGATTTCATGTAATAGTGTCTATTAAATAAAATTGTTTAAAATATGAATTTTGAGTTGTTAGTGTGCAGAAAATTTCACTGTTATTGTTATCCTCTTTCGGAACGGCCGAATAATCCATAATAAAAAGTCAGAAATAAATTTTTAGTAAAAATTTATTTTAATACACAATTTTTCACTTTAATGAATTTTTTTTCCAAACTCTGAATATTAAAACAATTTCTTTATTTTAATATGATTCAGTTATTTTTTTGGAGGAACCAATTTATTTAAATTACCAACCATATATATGTTAAGTTGGGGAGATTGAAAATCTTTCTTACAATCTCTATACTATAACTTAACAAAAAGGAGAAATCAATCAAGTTGAAATCTCAGAAAAAGGCTTATGAGGTTCGAATTTAAAAATTATGTGTTAAGAATTTTTGTCTTTATTAAGGATTCAACTAAAATCAATATTTTGTATTCAATTCGATATTTGCAATTAACAATTAATAAAATAATTTTAAGATCAATAACTTAAATTCAAATCAATAATTATTAATAATCAATGAGACAATTATAATCAATAACGCAAGGCAAGGTAATAATATTTATATTTGATCTTTATAAAACAATGTACAGTTTACAACCAAATAGATTTAACCCTAACGTGTATTAGTGATGGGGACCTCTCAGGATCAATCGTCCAGAAGGTCTAGAGTTACTTGATATAATAGAAATTATTGATTTTATTATAATACTAATTGAGATTTTAAAATATGGAGATTTTATAATTTATTTTATTATTGAGACAATGCTAACCAGAAAATCCGCGATCCTTTCGAACGATCATAACTAAGTCGTTGATAATTAGCAATCCTTCTAATGGATAGGTTATTCTCCAATAATAACAGAATCCTCAAGATACGTTGGATAGGTTATCTTCAAATAATACGGAAACCTCAAGATACGTGCTTTCTCAATAAAGGTCGCGAACGATGCCGATCTGTAATAGTTTTAATTTTTGCGTGAAGGTGCTTTGAATGTGTGGCTTTATATATTGAAGCGTGATCAAAGTGCGTGAGAAATGTGTAGCTGTAAAACGCGTGAGAAAAAAATGCGTAGCTCAAGGGTCGAATGTAAAAATCTATGTGATGCGTAACGCGTGATGTCTTAATATATTTTAAATTTATAATATTTATAATATTTATGTAAACATATCGTGAATAACATCATCGTGTTATTCTCTAAAAAAAATAATTAAATAAAATATTATCAAATACAATTCAAAAATAACAAAAATAAAATAATTAATTAAGATATTGTTGTTGTGTATAATTTCAGAATAAATAAACAAAAATAAATAAAATAATTAAATAAATATTGTTTTTATATACAACCCCAACATATAATACAAATATACATAAAAATAGTTTAATTATTTAAATTATTATGGTAAAATTTTCTTAAAGAATTTTACATTATTATTATTCATTTAAATTAATTTAGTACATCAAAAATTTTAGCTTCAAATTTAAGCCCTAACAGTTATGATTTCTGAAAAATACTCGATTTTTCCTAATTTGAATAACTTTTGAAATTACTTTCATGAAATCAGCCAAGTAGCTTCTCTTTACAAGTGATAGACAAATTTAGTAAATCATTACTCATTGATGCCGACTGATCTCAAAAATATGTCACCAAAGAAAAAAACAAAAAATTAAAGAGTTAATAACTCTTGAACGAAAGATTATACATAAAAATTAACGACAGATTCAGATTTTAAGCGATTATCAAAGCATTTGATGAGTTTACAAACAAAATTGGTGATTTTTTGTTTTCACGAAAAACAAAAAAAATATATATTTTCCATTTGAGGGGTGCAATAAATTTGCTGGTTTGTATAATTTAAATTTTTATAATTTCATAATTAAATATAATCTTTAAATGATTAAAATTATATGAATGTGAAACTATTACATAACGTTTATTTTGAGTGTTCCCTTCAAAGAAATCATTTTATTATGAATTAAATTAATATTAAATCTTAATTCTTTAAATTTCATTGGATAATAAGAAAATGAAATTTTGTTTTACTGCATCAGTTACTTAAATATTCATTGGAGATTATTTCAAATTAATTTTAAGTCAGATATTTAATTATTTTATTCGCCAACAATAATAAAATAAATCTTTGTGTTCAATTGAGGATCGGTAACACAATATGATTCAAGAATCTCAATTTCACGCAATTCAATTCCAAAATACGGATTATGTTTTATCGGATGATGACATTTCCAATACAGTCAATAATTATTTACTCAATACGAATGTTTCATTGAATTATCCGGATTATCCATCGGATAATTCTTTCCATTTTCCAAACTTGTTCACTGTGAAAAAGATCACTGATTATTCAGACTACATGAATCATCTGAAACCGATTAAACCGCCGTACAGTTATATCACTCTGATATCCATGGCGATCCGTTCGTCACCCCAGGAGAAGCAAACACTCAATGGGATCTACGAATGGATTAGGAAGAATTTCGCTTACTTTCGTTTAGATACTCAGAAGTAAAATTATTATTATTATTGTAAAGATTTATATACATAAATATTTTTATATATAAAGATTTATATATATATATTGAAAAATAATTTTGTTAAAGATTTTTTAAGAAATCGATTATTGTACATGTTTCTGAAATTCTTATTCCATCATCAGTAATTATATTTGTTACTGATGTAATGTAACTTTTTATAACGTTATTTTAAAAGGGAGTAAATTATTTATTCATATAATTTAAGATAATATTGGATAATAATGGCAAAATGTTATAAAATTTTTTAATAAAGATTTTAAATGACTTTACTTTATCAATTTTGAATCTTTATTATCAGGTTGTAGTGTCTTATTAATAATGATCACAGAACTGTCGCTCATAGTGTGAATAAAAACGCTTTTATAAAACAGAAAACTCATCCTTTGAAACAGAAGAGATTGTATTTTTACAATGTAATGAATGATCAAGATCCTCATTTAGTCGACTCGATTGTGAATGCTCGCTAATCCGGGTTTTGAGATGACGATTTGTCTCTCCAATGGACGAGTTTGTACACCCGTGAAAATCAAATTTATAAGCCAGATTAGTTTGCAATCAACAAATTTTTTTCGATTTATGCGAGAATAAGCTTTGAACTTTGAATGTTATTGTAACCACTTGGACATTACTTATATTCTTGCAAATACTCTTCTTAAGTACTTTAAATCCTTAAAATATAATAATTGATTATTTGTTTGGGGGGGTTGTTGATCTGTGGGATGAAATCTCGAGAACATGTTGAGAAAATTAGTCTACCTTTAATGGGTGGCGTTTTGACATAGGTATCAGGGCCGCCACCTGGACCAAGGTGATCATAATAATCGTAAACCAAGATTTCGATCTCATTATTACAGCCGGAAATGGTATTTGATTCAGTAGTCGGATTGAGTGAAGCAGCCAGAGAAAAATGGGGAGCCAACGTCTTTTGGTCAGAACTGCAGCACCAGTCGCTTAAAGTGCCGCCAGTGGTGCATTGATTGTCACCTGTTTCATTATTTGCCGTCGGTATCGGTATAGTGGTCGTCAACTCGGCGCGATCCTTCAATACTAAATAGATGAACACCTTGCTCCCCACAGAACACAAATGTCTTTTCTTCCTCAATTTGAACAAATTTTTGATAAGGAAATAATTTAATTCCAAAGATTCCGTGAAATCGCTTTCCATGAATTTAAAGATGCTCGCTCATCATATTTTTAGTCAAATGACCTCAACGATCCAATGCAAAAAGTTTGTCGATAACATGAGTGCATGTTTTGATGAATGATATAAATGTTTATATTAGTAAATTACTAATAAACTTTGACTTTTGTTCTAGAAATTTCATACAAGACTACCTAATATATTTATTTCAAACCATTAAAATATACTACAGTGGAAATTTATTTTAGTTTAGAATAGGGGAACATATCGAGAAACATGTTGCCCATTTTCATATTGCTAAACATTATTTGAGAGCTATTAATAACAAAATTACTGGACAGATCAATAATAATTGTCTGAAAACTATTAAAACAACTATTAATTTATAACTTCTGAAGACAGCCGTCCTACTTATTACCTTCCAACATTAGTCTTTTTATTTTCATTAAGAAATTTTTTTTTAAATTAGTTTATTATTTCTGACTACATGGATTAAATTTTAAAAATAAGGTTTATTATTTTATATATCCGGGAAATTATTGTAACTACATTATAAAAACTGTCACATTTATGTACGTGTGCGTTCAATTAGTACCAGATCTAAGATATAAAAATATAATTGCAATTTTAGGTTTTTTGTGTGATTAAATAAATTCATATAGCTTTTATTTTCAAGAGTTGTTTTATTTTATCGAACGCATTGAAATTATTATAGCGAAATTTCGAATTTTCGTCAGTGCGATGATTTCAGACGTCGAATATTGCCGCATTATCAAGTTCTTTGTATTGCAGAAGAAGACGTGCAGTGGAATCTAAATCAACTTGACTCTCCATCTCTGACAAGTGTTAAATATTTGGTCAGAGAGTTTCAAAGGTGTTCGAACCTCCGTTTTTGATCAAGAAAAATCAGGTCGAAACAAGAAATTCTTGACACTGTTGATGTCAAATTGGAGATGACCCAAGAAGAGCGTCGAATTACCATTAAAATGCTGTAAAACGACCTCAATATCAATGTTGGTACAGCCCATGCCAAATTGAAATCAATAGGTATCAGAAAACTGTGATCCAGATTTGTATTCCGCTTCTTGACTAGTGAAATGATGCGAAACCACTTGGTGTGCAATCATAACAAAATGAACTTGTAGCACCAGCATGGTGAGACTTTCCTGGCAAATTTAATTACGAAGGGTGAAACCCTATTTGTATATTTTTGCCAAAAACAAAGCGTGAATCAGTACAGTAGAAACTGCCAGGAGAGAAGCCGTCTTTGAAGATGCAAGCGGAGACAAGTGTTGGATGAGTGGTTATGTTTTTTTCTGGTATCATAAAGGTGTTGTTTTCATGGATTTCGCGGAGAAAGCCATCACTATAAACGCTACTTTTACAGACAACTCGTGGCAACTACTAGAAAGAATAGACGGAAGCAGAAGAACACGCTACTGTGGTTTATCTACGACAATGCGTCAGTACACACAGCGGGCATTTCTCGAGCAACAATTGAAGCTGTTAGACTACTACCGATGAATTTTTACATCTTCAGACACCTAAAGAAGCTTTTGAGAGGCATACTGGTTAGATCCTAAGACGATTTGAAGGTTTTCATAGAGGATTTTATCGTCTCAAGCCCCCCACAAATTTTTAAAAAAAGGCCTTTTTTGAGTTGATTATTCATTAGCTTAATTGTGCGGAGCTAAATGGACATAATGTTGAAAAATGATTCTTACATTCATTTATTAATTTCTATTGTCAGACAGAAAAAATAAAATGTAAATTTATGAAAATCGAATTTCTAAGATTTAAGTTGAATTGTATTTATTAAATTATATTAATCGCATTGATTAATTTTCTAATTATTATTTAATTCAATACCAATTATTCCATTTGCAAATTATTCCTTCTTCATGGAGACCATTGAAGTCCCAATCAGGAAATTGATTAAAAAACGATTATTTTTTCCAAATCAAACGATTCCTAAGTGCGATGTACGATATTTTTTTGCTCCAATTACGAATTTTCTGATTGTACTTTTTTTCGGCGTTTTGTTTTCGGTTTTAATACACTATCTAATCGTTCATTTCACTCGCAAACAAATCATTAATTTCGAAGTAACGACGTTTTGTGCCAAGTATCTCGGTGAATTAGACGACGAGATTTACGCGTTCAACGGTATTCCTTTCGCTGTTTCTCCGTCGTCTATGACAACCGATGTACGAGACATTTTAGGCAGTCAAATATCCAAACAGTCTTTGAGATGGCAAAACGCAGTAGCATTGAACTCACTCGAGTCGTGTTTCGCCGGTCACTTTAGTCACTGTAGTTTCAATTATAGCGTGTGGAAATGCTCGACGAACAAAATCCGTCGTCGATGCATCAGTTTCCAAACCGAATCGACATTAGATTCGGTAAATTATGACGAAAAATGTCTCTATCTCAACATCAAGATCCCGAAATCGCGACCGAAAAGTGCGCCTGTCATCGTGTTCCTTGCGGGCGTCAATTACGCTAGCGACATCAGCAATAAGCGGGCGGCCGATTATCCATTCACACCGACCGGGAAATTCATCAACGATTTCGAAGCAATTTTCGTGTCAGTTCAGTATCGATTGGGCGTTTTTGGGACGTTCTTCGACGACACAAGTTTAAAATTAAAAAATTTCGCTATTTCCGATTTGATGATCGCATTTCGATGGATCGAGGATAATATCGATCGATTTGGAGGAGATCGAGAGCGCATCTCTCTGCTGGCGCACGGCACCGCGGCATCTCTTGGTCTCAGTGTCGTGTTGCGAAACACGCGTCCCTTCCGTTCTGCCTGGCTTGCAAGTGGCTCCGCGCACATCCCCCGGTCCGACCGCTTCCTCGATTCGATCCTCCGCCAACTGCTCATCAAACTCGACTCGCGATGCATTTCTCACTCTTTCTATCGGAAATATTGCATTTCACGAATCAAAGAGCTGGCGTCTCTTTCCCCCCGCGATATATTTGCCACGGTACATCGATTCTATTCTCCCGAATCAAGTCTCGCCTCCCTATTCGACATTAAATTGATTCTCAATTCGACTCGTGCGCAAAATCCCTTTTTTTCCGTCGATTCCGACTCGATTATCGACAGCCCAATCGACTTTATTGACCGAAACACGGTTCCTTCGATTCCGATTGTGTTGACGACGATGATGTCGGAACTCGATGGATTTCCCGGGTACAAAGACTGGAACTTGAAACCCGTTGATAAAATCAATAGCGAAATCGTCGGGTTGTTGAATTTTCTAGCGCGATTATCGAATATGCCGATTTCGATCGATTTTGGTCAGAGAATTTGGACAGGAATTAAAACCACCGTCGAGAACAATCGAAAATCGATTGGGGAAATCGTTGTGGAATTAATGAGTGTGTTGCGGGTTACCTGTCCCTATGATTTCATCGGTAGGAAAATTAGATCGTTTAAACGGGCGCCGGTTTGGAATATCGTCCACATGGAGTCGCCGTCTCAGCCGATCAAGGGAATGCTGTTTCCCGGATCGGCGAAAATCGCCCCGTTCTACGGATTCGATTTGTTGCTGTTATTCAATAAGGAAAGTTTATTCATGAAGAAATTGTCGGCAGAAAATCGAGTGTATCAAAGACAGTTTTTTGATCTTTACAAATCGTTTGTGCACGAAGGAAACTTACTGCAAGTAAAACGATTAAATTTGGATGAGGATAAATTGATGAGTTTAGACAGGAGTGGGTTGAAGCAAATGTCGATCAATGAATATTTGCAATTGTGTGAGAAACTAGAGTACAAAATACTTATCGAATTTTTGGGTAAAATTAATTGAGTGTTATTAAATAATAGCTTATTTCATAGCAGTGCACTTTTACATTTAAATAGGACATCTGTATGATAAAGTTATAACTATAAACAGATATACAAAACTTATTGTCACTTGCATTGTTTAAAACCTTTGTAAGTGTGCTTTATTATTGAATAATATTTTTTGGTTTAATTGTGATATTTTAAACATTAATAAATTTTCATAGTGACTTGTTTCTATTCTTCTATTCTACTGTACTATATGAATGAAACAGTTATTAAATAATTGGTTAAACATCTTTGTTAATAGTTTTTATTAGGTTCGTGATTAAAATTGGAAGTCATAATTTTGTAAACTTTATTTCTACTACAATTTTCATTATTGAAACAAATTTATGAGGAACAATATTTTAATTACATAATCCAGATCTCAAAATTGTAAATATAAATAATAGTATCGATAAATATATAAATATGTTATTTTATTCAATTTTGCATAAATTTAGATCTTTAAAAATATTTTAAAAATTCAAGTATAAATATCTTTCTTTGATTTTAAATCATTCGATTATAAATTATTTCTTTTTAATAAAACCTTTTATTTGTTTTTAATAAAATTGCAAAAATAACTTACAAATTTAAAATACAAAAATATTTAGCAATATTTAAATTTATTATTATTTAATAGAGATTCATTAATTATAAAAATTATTAATGATGAAATAATTGGAATCACATTTAATTAATTTTATATAAATTAATATTTATTTGAATGATTATAATTTTGAATAATAATTTAATAATATTAATATTCTTCCTAACATCGTCCTTTCTTAAAGGACCTTAACCATTCTATATTGCGTATAATTTTTTAACCGATATCGTTTTCAAACTCATAACTGTGATCATGAATTTTTTAATGACTGGATAAGGACCTTCATACCTGTGTTCATCTTTCCCACGATCTTCTTCTTTTACTAACACTTTGTCATCTATTTCGAAAAACCTATTTCCACGATTGTCATTTTGTTAAGTAATTAAATTTTGATTTTTGATAGCTGTTTGTTTCCGTTCTTCTCTATTACCAGCTCCATTTGTATCACCCCATTCTCTATTGATTTTAAAAACGAAAATTATTTCTGCTGGACTCATTTGTAATGATTTTTGCACAGTAACATTTAAACAAAATTCAATTTCTGGAAGTAAATCGACCAAATTCCTACTTTTATCTGTCTCACTTGTCGTGTTGATATAATCCCAAATAGTTTTAAATTGCCTTTCAATTATACCATTTGTATTATGGTGATATGGACTTGAAAACTCTAATTTGATA
This sequence comes from Girardia tigrina, assembly GCA_001938485.1. Classification (NCBI taxonomy): domain Eukaryota; kingdom Metazoa; phylum Platyhelminthes; order Tricladida; family Dugesiidae; genus Girardia; species Girardia tigrina. The sequence continues at coordinate 11,831 of MQRK01192331.1, read as the reverse complement.
TGAAATTTTTCACACATGATTCTAATTAATTTCTATTCAAATGTCTTTCCACGATCAACATGAATAATTATTGGCGCACCGAATTTCAATATCCAATTGTTCAAAATAGTTCTAGATTTAGTCTCTTCATCTTGTTTAGCAACTGCAGAAAGTGAAATATATCTGCTAAATTGGTCCATTATACCTAATATATACTTTTTGCCATATTTATTGGCCTTTAAAGGTTTACAGAAATCTATAAAGATTGATTCGAATGGATAATCGCATTTCTGTTTGATTATAAGTTCTTTCGTCCTTGTTGTTAATACTTTCCTTTTTGGCATACTTCACACGCTTCTATTAGTTCCTTGACCTTTTCTTTAAGATTTTCCATTGCATAAGTGTCTTTTATGTAATTGAAAACTTTTTCTTTACCAGTATGGTACAACATTGAATGAATATATTGGATAAATTGACATATATTACTAGCCGGAATCAATATTTTTCTATCGTGTGTCCTTACCACTCCTTGGGTTAACGTATATTCATCTATTTCATAATTATTTATCCGTCTTTTTATCTCCTCAATCTATTTGTTATCATGTTGCCATTTGAAAACATCTGATTCAGAAAGTGATGCTAAACCTTTGATCTTCAGTTTTCCTTTTTTAGACTCCTCGCCTTGCATTTGAAATTGACAGCACATATCACAATCTCTCCTTGATAACGCATCTGTGTTTGAATGATGCAAGCCCTTTCTATACTCTAATTTCATATCTAAACTACTTAAAAAGTTAAGGCACGTTTGAAACTGGGATGTTATAGATTTTTCCGTTGTCAACATGAAAGTTATTGTCTTGTGATCCGTTCTTAAAGTAAACTGTCTGCCATATAGGTAGTGCTTAAACTGTTGTGTGAAAAAATAAATTGCTAGTCTTATTCTTACCCTTTTTAGCTTCTTCATGTTCCATTTGACACTGCGTACACGTGTCGCAATTTCGTCTGGATAGCATATCCGCGTTGTTGTGTAGTTCTCCTTTCCTGTATTCTATTTCTATATCTAAACTGCTCAAATATTAGGTGTCTAACTTAGTTTTTTGGATTTTTTGCAGAACAGACAAGTTTATGTATATGACATAATAAGTTTTATTCTAATCAAAATATTTTTCATTGTTAATTATGACTTTCGACCATCTTTCAGGCAAATTATGAATTCCATCGAAAAAAAAGTTTTGGTCTTTTGATGCGATCCATTGTTCCAGCCATTTTTTTATATGTTCCTGGTTTCTGAAGTGCTGGTTTCGAAGAGCGCTTTGCATTGATCGGAACAGATGATAATCTGATGGGGCACAATCTGGTGAATAGGCAGCATGCGGTAGAATTTCCCATTTAAGTGCTTCCAACGTGTTTTTTACTTGTT